>JAAAIY010000240.1:0-46847 GCA_016098105.1 Actinomortierella wolfii
GGCTAGTCTTAGTACACCCACATAGCTTCCCATACATAGCTCTTCTGAGGCATGTTACTTGTTCATAAAAAAAAGACTTATGGTGGCGACGCGTTCTGGATAGTCTTAGGACGTCCACATAGCTTCTCATGCATAGCTCTTCTGTGACATGTCACTTGCTCTTTAAAAAAATAAGCTAACCTGCCTAAGCGGAGAGCACCGCTCCTTTTACGGCGCAGCGTCGACCGAGTTAACACATACACGGTGAAGCTCATTCTGGATTTATAGCTGCTATATTTAAATATATACCGTCAAGATCGAAATGTAGACTCTCGAAACCAGTCCCATAAATTCAACATGTTGTACACAGCGAATATGAACTGATTTCGAGTCTAATCGAAAAATGCAAGAGGGTGGGCACCTTGTAAACTTTGAGAGGATCTGCCAGTTCTGATGAAGAGCGATTTTCTACACTTTTCATGAGAACATTTCAAAAAGTCTGTGCAACTGATTCGAGTGATATAGCACAAAATGAGGTTTCTATTGATGAGCTCAAGTTAAATCTGTCGTTTATTGATTTTTTTTGTTTCCAATAGAGGCGGGTCTGCGAAATGTAAAGGAAAAAAGCTCCTAGTCGGGAGATCTCCAACCTCCTACAACCGGTCGAATAAAAGCGCAAATTCCTCCGAAAGCAGTGTGACAAAAAAAAAGTGCTTGATTTTTATATGTGCTTTCGATAAGCATTAGATCGCCAGCGGTCAATAAAGATATCATAGTTGGCTGCCAACTCTTAATTTGACTCTAAAAAGCTCTGCGGTTTGAATGTATTGATGAGGATTTCTATAGAATAAAATATTGTGCTATGCTAATCTACTTTGCAGATGAGACAGCTACGCTGTCACCCGATGACATATTCTTGCCTTGAATACCGTCTTCGCTAAATTGCTGGACAAACACTACCTCATCCAGATAATGCTTGCCTTCAACATGGCAGTTCTCCTTGCATGAGTACACGAGCACCGTTCCAAAATCCAGTGCATCTGCACGAGAATGGTCAATCGCCATATAGTTGAGCAATTGAGGAAGGATCTAATCAACAGGGAAGTGTGACGGAATATTAGTAGCAGAACACAAGAACAAAAAAAACCAACATAAAAAAAGTTGAGTTTATACAAATTGACAACATTTCACTCACCTGGAACTCAAATGTGCGCTCCTTGTGACAGTGAGGGCATGGTGGGATGTCTTCTGGCTTTGGAATGCCAAGGTCGCTGACAAAGAGTGGCTCAGGGTTTTCAAGCTCGTATTCAACACGGGCATAGCGCAGCACCTGAGTGGGGAACAGGGCAATTCGCTTTTGGAAGACCAAGAAGGCGCGATCAATGTCCGTCTTTGTGTTCTCGTACAGCTCATCTCCGACGGGGACAAGCGCATTCGTTGCGCCCTTGAGTGCGTCGCTCACATCCTCATCATCGTCCTTGCCAGCCTTCTTCTTCTTTCTCCTTGCCTTCAGTCGTTCTTCCCATCCATCTTCTGCCTCCTGTTCATCTCCAGAAGATTCGTGGTCGTAGCCTTCTTCCTTTGCCTTCTCATCCACAACCTCCTCTTCGCTGATGATCTCAAACTCGGGGAACCGTGCTACTCGCTCCACAAGCCGGAAATCAATCTTCAGCTTGCCAGCATAGTCCTTCTCTTCCTTAGTGAGCTCAGCCTCAGGTGGGACCTGGATCTGAGGTTGCTCCATTTCTTCATCCTCGTCATCATCTTGGCTCTTCTTGGCTTCCTTCTCCAGCAGCGACAGTTTGGCTAATTTGTCATCCAGGGCCAAAGGCTTCTTCCCACACAAACTCTTGTGGAGACCTTTGGTCCAATGTAACAATTGGTGTTCTTCGCTGCAGTAGTGGAACTCCCGGCACTTGGAGCACTTCTTAGGGGCATGCATACCGCACACGAAGCAGGTCTTGGCTATTATATGCCCAAACGTCATGTACAGGGGAAAGAATGATATGCAAGAAATGTGAGATGGTTGGTGAAATTATCAAAATAGAGTGCTACTAGGGTTTCCCGGTCAGTGGCTTTCGATGGCCCATGTTTCAATAGTGTTACCATGCTTATTCTTGTCCAGTGGCTTCCAGTTAGGATCTACTTCGATGCCTGCGCTCTCTGGATCATCATCGTTTGCTGTTGGGCTATAGTAAGGATTGAATCGTCCCAATTGGCTTCGGAACACCTTGAATCTATACGACAAATATGAATAAGGCAATCCAAGATAAAAAAAGTGAACAATTTCCTCCGCTGTACTTGATTGGCATCTTTGGATGTTGTAAATCCTGAAAACTTACGAGTCATTAGGCGCCAGCTTATGGCATGTTCCAGTCTTGCAGCAAAAGACGTAAATCATGCGATGGAAAGCCTCTGCAGGGTGGTCTTCAGGAGAGTAGAGCTGAAGCAAGAAGGCCATGGGCTGTTTGCACAGTCCACAAGTTAAATCCTTGCTTTCAGGAATGTGTTCAGGGTTCAACCAAATCTACAATGGAATAGGAAAAAAAAAGAATGTTATGTGTTTGTTATTTGTTATGCATTTTTTTTGCCCTTAGAAAAATAGATTATCCTTCACTCCTTTTTTTATGTCTAGTTGGAGACCGTACTGGCAAACCACCAATTTTAGAGGGAAAATCCTCTGCAGTCAAGGGGCCATTTTCCTCGAGGTCGATAGGCTCTGCAAAACCCAGCATGACAGCGGGTTCTTGTTCGTCATGGTCGACCTCCATTGAGTGATCCTTGTCCATGGCTGGAAGCAAAAAAACTAGGTTAGTTGATTCAAAAGATCCAGTGTAGCTTTTTTTTCTTCACTAGCTTATGCAGCCAAAACAATATGTTCACGTGATCATGGAATGAATGTCATAGTGCCCCCCTTCAGACTTCCACGTTTATATTTCTTTCCTTTCTTTTAAAACAACCCATATACCCCCCCTAGGCCAAGCTCCCTGTTATTGAAAGAAGGACAACATTACATCCACATCTCTACTTTCGTCATGGAGGACCCTTTCATTCTCATCAAAAAGTATGCATTCTGACGACGCATGGGAATGCAAGCAATGTCCATCCAAAAGCAGTCATCAGTGTGCAACCTCTCAAAGAAGACGGTTATATTGATATTCCAAATGCTATTACTTCCTCTCTATCTATTTATCTAGTGAAGTCGTCTCATCGTTGAGCAGCGCAACACAGCTCTTCGAGTCATGGAAGCGCATCATTCAGACTGTCACCTCGGCAGATAACGAGGAGCTTGTCAAGACAAGGGAGGAGCTTGACCAATTATTGGAGGGCATTGAGCAAGATCTCGAGGACCTAGAGGGCGCGGTCCAGGTGGTGCTAGAGAATCCACAACGCTTTAACCTTACAACACGTGAAGCGAATGCACGGAAGCAATTCCTGGATCAGACACGGCGGAAAGTTCAGTCAATCAAGAGTACACTAGCCAAGCCGATCAAGATTAGCAATGACCAGATGGATAGGCTGGTAAGACTGCCTTCGAAAAAAAAAGGCGCAACGACATACAGCCCACTTTTCTCTATGGATATTCATACTTATTCTTAGGGAGAACGAAAATCACAGTTGCATTGACACACCAAATTTTACTGCTTTTGAATCAACATTTTAGGCATTGCTGGAGCGACCAGAAGGATCGTCCAGTCCGCGGGGATACCAAAAACCATCACGACAAGATAATGTCATGTACAGTAATACCAAGTTTGTCGAACAGGAGGCCATGCAACAGCAGATGCTTTTCCAAGAGCAAGAGGAGCAACTCGATAGTGTGATGCATACGGTGCTCAACATGCGCGAGATTGCCACGGTTATGGGAGACGAGCTTCGGGAACAATCCGATCTCCTTGACGATTTGGATGAACATGTTGATCGGACGCAGAACAGGCTGCAATCTGCCATCAAGCGGGTCGAAATCTTTCTCAAGAAGAATGAAGAGTCCAAGTCGACTTGTTGTATCGGCATTTTGATCATGATCCTCATTGTCTTGCTTATCCTAGTCATTGCATTGTAATATAATCCTTTCGCACTCTCTCATCCTCCCCATCCCCCACCCCAACTAATAAACCCAATACCTCCAGACTGATATGTAATACAGGTGGACATGTAAGTGATGTAAAATAAAGATGAATAGAGCGGATGATATATTATTGTGAAACTGTTGATGCTGGTTTGATCTCCTGAACCAATGGGCCTATCGGCTCTATCTTGTCGAAAAAGTTGTTTTCCACAATATACCGAAGCGCCTCCAATAGCTTGTTCTTTTCCTCCTTGATCTCAGATGCGAGCAGCTAGGAGAAATAGCAGAAACATAGATGTCAGCAAAAGAGAGCTTCTCTGATTCAGTCAGTATATCAAGTCACCATCACGGCATGTGAGTGTTGTCCTACCATCTCTAGAAGTGATTTTCTATTCCTAAATGTCTCCTTCTTTTTCGAAGGGGTAGGGGTATTCTTCTATTCGATTCAAAAAAAAAGAAAGTGTGTGTAAGTTGCCAAAGCCATACGTCTTCGATGACGACTAGATATACGCCAAGCAAAGAGTTGCCATACCACCATTGAAGGGTCATGTATAAAAGTGCACTTATCACCCCGCGTGCACTTGCCGCGAGCGAAATATTTGCAATGCCTTCTGTTGACAGGTCGGTCGCCTGGCAGTAAGATCTTGCCCATGGATGTCGGATCCTTGGACGTGACCGCATCCCGTACAGGGTCCATATCCTCGTTGTCGCTCTCACCCGCCTCTAATGCTTGGGGTTGGTCCTGGGCCTGACTCTTACTCTCGTCTTCCGCTTCACTCTGTTCATCACTAGAGGAGGCATAGGCTACCAATCCGGAGCCAGAACGTGCGGTAGCATCTGCAGCATCTGTCTTGGGCTTCTTAGCAGTTGTCGTTTGATCAGCATCATTCTTTGGATCTGTTTGACTTTCATTCGCCCGTTTTTTTCCAAGCTGCTGCCTCTGTTGCCTCGCCGTATTCTTCTTGTTGTTGCCCGCTTGGGCATCACCAGGTGGTATTTGGCCTTTGGCAATCATCTCCTGGCGTTCTTCTTCCTTGCGCTGGATATTCTCCGCAGTTGGCCAATTTTTCCGTCGTTCAGCAATCCAGTTCTTGATGTCTTCCTCGGTCTTGAAGGTCGGCGTCAGTGGGTGACGCTCATACATGGCTAATGATGGAGTGGCGATCCCGTATTTTGAAGTGGATTTTGGCTGAGCTTGAGTAGCCTTGTTTCGGAGGTATGCAGCCTCTTCATCTTCGGATCCATCATCTTCTTCATCGTCGTCCTCATGCTCTTTAGTTTGACTCGTGCTTTGGCTAGCCGTCTTGCTAGTAGCTGATGAGGTTTCTGCGTTTGCGCCGGGTTTGCTATTAGGACCATGGGCGGTCTTGCGATGGTTACTGACATGTCCTGGCGACGCTGTGAATGAGCAGTCTGGACACTTGACATGAGCAGCCAAATGTGTCTTCATAGCTGGCTCGTTATTAAACGTGATGTTGCATGCTAAGCATCGAAGTCCTGTTGTAGACGTTGAATCCTCTGAAGGTGTTTTGACTGAATCTCCTCCTGTTCCTGTCGATCCTTCTTCACTTTTACTCTGCTGCTGCTGTGTCCGATTCTGGTTGGAGCCCTTGAATCCTCCACGCCCTGATCCACTGGAACCTCCGCCTCTTCCTTTTCCGCGCTGGTTTCGATGATTGGGTTGGTGACGTTGATAAGGATTGGCAGCATTGTGGTGCCGCAGAGGCTTTTGCTGATAGGTTTGACCCTGCTGCTGCCTCGGTGCTGTATAGAATGGAAGGTTGGGTGTGTTGAACATTCCTGGTTGCGTTGCGCCTGCACCAGGTGTACTGCCACCATTTCCTCCTCCTACTCCTCCATTCGCCATTGATGCTGCTCCAACACTGCCACCGTGCACGCCTGCAGCCATCGCACGTGAAACCGCTAACCTCTGATCGACGGAAGGGGGCTGGTAGGACGAATACCACGGGACTGAGCCACCATTATGATCTCCACCTGATGGCTGAGGAGCCTGGTGCTGGTTGAGAAGGGTGGCTGTCAGTGCCGAGGCGGCAGCGGCACCAGCTTGTGTCGATTGTTGATACTGCTGGTGGAATAGATTAATATTATTGGTCGTATCTGACGACGACGCTCCTACACCGCCTGTCTGAGCAATATTGTTGAACGAAGGTCGACCTTGTTGGTGATAATATGATGGCTGGCCTCTATTGTTATTGTTGTTGTTGTTCCCTTTCCGTGTTGAAGGTGGCGGAGGAGTGCTATACGACGGCGGTAATAACGGTGGTTGCTGCTGCATGTTAACTGGATGCAATGACTGCTGAAAGAGAGCATGCAAAGTTTTTTTTGCATGCAAAAAACAAAAAAGCTGATCAGCAAATTATTCTATTATACGGTAATCCCACACCGCATAATGCAATTTAGCATTTTTTTTCACAGCATCACAATAGGGTTCCATGGGCTCAAAATTGAGTTATTCCACAAAGTTCATACAATACAGACAATCCGAGAATGTGAAACTGTTACACATACATCACTCCAAGATAGAGGATATGCAAGTCAAATGATATTATAAGTGTATAATACATAACGAAAAGAAAATATTTTACAGACCGTTCAAATGGTTCAAAGTCATCCTCAATAGTCAAACTCGTCGGATATATCTTCCATTAGAGCCGCCAGATCATCATCGTTGATTTCGACAAAGTCATTTCCGCCCGAAGTAGATAGCACTATACCGTCGGGGTTACTATCGTTCCGTTGACTCCAGCGACTGGATCCATTCTTCTGCAGTTTGTGTCGTCGAGGTTGTGGTATCGTGTGACCATGGCCTCGGTCACCATTCTTGATCACATCCTTCTTTTCCTCCTCACTACTGCTATGATTACTCTCCTCTTCGTCGATGTGAATAACCTGACGATGGTCCATTCGTGATGGCCTTGACTGGCTTGGCTTACCACCATCACTGCTCCTGTTACCGTTTGTGGGTACCTCGGAGATGGTCACAGCCGATCGGTACCATGTTGTACCTTTTGGAGCGGGTGGAAGGGTCATGATCTTTGGTGAGAAAAAGTGACTGCCATCACCTGGTTTACGCACGGCCGTGCTTGCGGCACCGCCCTCTTGTTTGACCTTGGCATCCGTGCCTTCTTCATCATCGCTTTTATACCATCCCTCGGGCAGCGACTTGGGGAGTTCATCTGTCGATGTAAGGATAATGGTATTCAGGATTTTGTCCATTTGGCCAGCTGTTCTTTGAGATGTGTCATGCCGAATATTGCCGCTTGCAAAGTCGAATACCAAACGCCTGGACACTCCTTCAGAAGTCTGCTCGTCATGTTCATTCTCGTCAGAACTATATGTTCGTTCCAGAGCGATACCATCAGGTGTCTCACCGTCGCAATCACTTTCGGATGACACGAGCAAGCGACGTTTTTTGGATTGACTAGAAGGAAGTAGTCTTTTCCGGTGACTGAACGCGCGCTCACAGTCCGTCGTGTCATCATCGTCGCGGCTGTAACCTGGAGCAGTGACTGCGCCTCCGCTCGTGCCAACATGTGTGCTTGAGTGGTGTTGTGTAGATTCCAGGCCAAAGACTTTATCCAAGCCCTGCATAATCTCAAAATCGTCATCATCATCATCTGAGCAAATGATAGAGTGCACAGGAGGTCGAGAACCTGTCGGCCGATATGAAGATGCCTTGCCCTTGTCCGCTGCTGCCTGTTTGCCCTTGCCTTTGCCCTTTCGACTTTCATCGCCACCAGCTAATGCTTGGTCCGATTCACTGGAGGAATCAATGACTGGGCAAAACAAATCGAGTGTCAGCTGTGGAGGTGCTTTACTGTCTGGTCGCTGTCGTTGCTTGGTATTCAATCGCTTTGGGGCAGATTTTTTCTTGTGCAACGTATTGGCATCATCTTCGGAATCCAGTGACAGCCGACTCATCATCCGTGTTCCATACTCGTCTCGTGAAGGCTGTCCCACTGATTTCATCAACAATTCACTTCTTGAGGTTGACAGTTGCCAGAGGCTCTGTACAAACGCTTTAGTCGTGGACGAATGGCCAACAAGTGAGGTGGGATCAAGTCCCTGAGTTGTGGCCCTCCTCTTCTCAAAGGAAAGCTCCAGTGCGTTCCAAGCGATCGACTGTTGATCAAACTTTTTACTAAGGCGCTTGACCAAGCTCTTGGAAGCCGACTCAAATGTGATCGAACGAATATTCCGCCTAGGGATGAGATACTTGCGCTGGAACCGCGCGAGTTCTTCGTCGTCCAAGAACGCCGAGGAGTTGAATGCCCCACCTGACGATTCTCCGGCCCCGTCGTTCAGCTTGCGTCGCTTTCTAGGGCCCTTCACAGTAGACGGATCTTCGTAAGGTTCGGCTTCGATTCGCACCATTTCAACTTGTGGATATGGGCCTGGCGGGAGTATACGAGGTGAATGACGATAAAATTCGAGGTACGAGCCGTTTGCAATGGCCTTTTGTACGTTCTTATATTGTGTGACGGATCTCCGGTACTTTTGCTCCTCCTGTCCTTCTGACAGCAGCAGACAGATTTTGCCTTTGCGCTTACGACCTGTGCGACCCATGCGCTGAAGCTATTGGGTATGATAGTAAAACATACGATGAAAGGTTATTTCTCGTCATGAATATTGGCCTCTTTGAAATTCGATGAGAAATTTAAGGTCAAACAAAAACTTACCATGCGGATTGGAGACGAATGACTGTCGTAACAGATAATAAGATCCACATCGCCAATGTCTAAGCCTTCTTCACCGATTGATGTTGCGACCAAGACGTTATGATGGCCCTTCTGAAAATCCGCTACCAACTATTGAAATTTTAAATAAAGTCGCATTGTGAGTATTTGACAATTATCAAGCCCTGAGACAATTAGTCACAGCTTGTAAACACAATAAACTGCACGAACCTTTTGCTGCTCCTTTTGCGAGATTCCTTTTTTGCCTTTAGCAGAAGCTTGTCCGATAAAACTGGAGACACGGATCATAGGCCTATGGGCATTCAGGACACGCGTGATTTCCTCCACCGATTCGCGATAGTTGGCAAAAATCATGACTCTTGTTTGAGGTGAGTCTTCTGACTCGTCTTCCTCTGCTTCGGCGGATTCAGTATCCAAACCCCTCGATGACGACCGCGATGTGGCGCTATCATTCCTGTCTTGGTGCTGAACAAAGTGTTCAACCACGATACCGACAAGACGTTCCAATTTTGGATGACCAATAAA
Organism: Actinomortierella wolfii; assembly: GCA_016098105.1. Taxonomy (NCBI): domain Eukaryota; kingdom Fungi; phylum Mortierellomycota; class Mortierellomycetes; order Mortierellales; family Mortierellaceae; genus Actinomortierella; species Actinomortierella wolfii. The sequence goes on from JAAAIY010000240.1 coordinate 9,292, forward strand.
ATTGGGTTGATTTTGGAGTACCACCAAACGATTCATCAACCGGCCAAAAGCTGGAAGCGTTTGAAGCGTCTTCTTGGCCAGTGACGAAGTTTCGCCATCGTTCACAAAAGAGCCTGACCTGCCTCCACCGCGACCGCCTCGCCCACGGCTTCCTCTCCCTCGGCCTCGGCCTCTCCCTCGAGCTGGAAAGCCACCGTCGTCGTCGTCGTCCAGGTTGAGGTCGTCGTCGTCAACACCATCCATGGCTGTGGAGCTCGTGTCGTGGTTTAAGTATCCGACACGCGCTAGCTCAGCAGGATCCGCCAAGTTGACAAAAAATGGACGAATGCCATGGATGGTCAGTAGTTCATAGGCTTGGATAATTCCTGTGCACAGAGCCGACAATCTCCTGACTTGCTGGATCGTTTCCTGACTATGCCCAGTGTTCCGAAGATAAAAATCTCGACCTCTGATCACCGAAAATCGTGTGAGCTGAGAAAGTTCAGCAGTGTCAATCACGCCGAATTTGTGAAGCTTCTCCAGGTATTGCTTGGTCATTCCTTTGTATTCATCACGAATCTCTGTTAGCGTCTTACCAAGCGGTACCACAATCTCCTGAACGACACGCTGAAAAACATACTGTCGCAAATCCATAGAGTCCTCTGTTCGGAGCTCGATGGCCGCAATATTGAGGTTGGTAACAACCTGTTGGACAGTTTTGATGTCGCTTCCTGGAGTTGCTGTGAGCGCCAAAATCCGAATATCTGGGTTGATTGGGGTAAGATGCCGAACCACTCCAGAGAATGCATAATTTCCCGTCGCTCGATGGGCTTCGTCCACCACCAAACAAACGATTTCCCGTGCAGGACAGTTGTTTGACCGGAGGTCATTTTGAAGAACCTGAGGCGTGCAAAAGATGACTCTTTTCGTCGCCCACGCTTGTGAGCGGAAATCAGAGTTTTGTTGACCCGTCAATTCGATCGTGTCCTTTTGCGGGATGCCACAAATCTTGAAGCATGCCTCGATCTGCTGACTGACCAACGGTCGGGTTGGTGCCATGAAAATGACTTTGGATTCAGGGAACCACCGATAATAGTTGAGCATAACGACCGCTGCAATGAATGTCTTGCCTAATCCGGTGGGAAGCGAGACAAGAGTGTTGGTGAACAATGCACGGCGCGTGATGTTGAACTGATAGTCGCGCTTAGGATAGTTGTTAGGGTATTTCCAGGTCAGCACAGCTGCTTGATCGGTGACATGATGAGTTAGTCGTGCAGGTGCGTTCGATGGCGGAGGACGCTCGGGACTTTTGAAATACGGCGTTGTGAAGTCGTTGCTCTTGTCTGATACTGGAACCCATGAGCCACCCGAAGTCGAGCCTATACTAGAAATACCGGAGTTTGTCCGTGTCAAAACGTTGGATGACGCCTGAGGAGCTCTGTTTGCTGGAGTATTGGAAGTAATAGAGTGGCTGCTTGATTGTCGGCTAAAGATTGGGAATAGCTTTGCTTGGGTTTGAGCCTGGGCTGGTGCATGCAGGGGCTGTACCCCAACACTATTCCCTGTGCCTGCCCTGTGATCTGTGGCTGCAATGGCATGTTGTGTATCTTCATCTGACCAGTCATCATCCAGATCACCAATATCCCCAAAATCGTCCTGCTGGGTAGTCGTAGGTTGTGGTTGTACTTGGTTGATAGGCTTGGGTGGTATCGATCCCTTTGGAAATCCTGTCTGAGGATTGGCAGCACTTGCAGAAGAGGAGGACGTTGTGTTGTGAGATATCGGGCCTTTGCCTCCATTGCGGAATTGACTGAAATAATCCTTCGCTGGAGGTGGCGGTGGGAACGATCGTGATGTCGCGTTTTGGTTCTTGAAAGATAGTTGTGCTCCAAAAGTGTTTTGCCGTATCGGAGTGGGGGCCACTGCCCTACTTGCGCTCGCAGAGAATGGTGTAACACCTGTTTTTGTTTGGGTGACAGGTGGACGAATGTTTGTCGTTGGTGGAGGCACGTCAATGTCCTCATATAACAATGAATCGTCGTCAAGCGCGGCCAGATCCTCGAGGCCATCGAAATCATCAAAGCCATCGTCATCCTCCATTACGACAGCTGGCGTTGGTGAATGTCAATGGGTGACGATGGTAGATTCATTAAAAGGTGAAAACAGAGCATTAAAATGCTAATGATTGGAAATGGTGGCAACCCATAGCAACAGGCCAACTTCCATATTAGGATGTGATAGTTCCAATCACAACGTTGTCGCAAGAGCACGCGTTATCTGATATTTTTTCTTTGATAGCCCATAATTTCTTCCAACTCCTCTACTCAGACAAGTCTGAATGCTAGTGATCTCCCACCTGCCTTTGCTTGCTCCCACCTCACAAATTCTGCAGAATCTGGTGAGATTCATCGCCTGTCAGAAATGGATATTTATGCACACACTGCTGCATCGTTGACTCCTGGAAAGTGGGCCCATCTAGCTCCCTTGTCCACATTCCCTGCTGACCAAACAGCACACAAATTTGCATATTCATTTAGGGAAATGTAACTGTATCTCAAACTCACGTAATCCTTGAAGTCTGCAGCATTCCTGCATCCTTTGTTTTTTTTTAGCATTGCGATAACCTTGGGACCCAGACTATTCTCTCTCTCAGTCTCTCACCTCGTGCGTCCCCTCATCAACGCCTTCTAAGAGCTAAATAGTGTTATATATACTGCAGTTGAGCTTGCTTGTGAGTGAGCTATATTTTTTCTAGTGTCCAAATGTAGGCTTAGTCAGGTCAAGCATAATAAGATAAGATGTCTTTGAGCACATAATCAAGTGTTTAGAGTACAGTGACGGTTGACAGGCGGCACCTTTCATCATCTTACTACATGGTCACTGTCCTTGCTCACTAACCCAACGTCACCTCTGGTATTCCTTGTTTTTTTTTTGCGCCTTTATCTTCCAAGTATTACAGCTACATTCATTGGTTCTCTACACCAATTTCTGCTGGATATGCCCTGAGATATAGCATACTGCTCCTGCAGCCACGATTTCTGTCTTCGGCTGCCTCCTTACTTTGAGCGCCCTGTCTTTTCCAATACATGCATGTTGCTACCACCCTAGTCTACTATATCTCCCTAACGCGTTCTGACCTCATTCCCGCGCTGCTCCGGAACCAATCCACCATCTCAAAATACCCAGATACACAGGCTCTTCCTCCTCGCCCATCATACACCAAGCAAACGCGAAGCCAGCCGGCGGTCGAGCAATTCAACCATTTATATATTTCTTGAAGTTTTTTTTCACACTTTTACCAAGGGTAACCGTCCAGCCGAAGTACAAGATATCTGAGAAAGAGACATAAAAGACCAACGATCTCTCGTATGATTCTTGTTTTGATTTGATGATCAATACTTTTCTTCGTTCATCTTCACGAATAATGTGAGTAACACTCTCCACTCTTCCTCCGTATATTCTTTAGCATCACAATATTTTTCTTTGACAACAAAATGGTTGGTAAAAAAATTTATCGACCATTTTTTTTGAACCAATCTACTAAATCACACTTTTGGGCTGACGGATAGTAATTGGTATCATGACACAATTTGCATTCTAACGTCCATACCAGCCCTTATATTGATCTTCCTTGACCATTTATTTTTTTCCGTTAGAACAACCATGAAAGTTTTGTTCATTCTTCAGACTCTCCTTCTCGCGGTTGGTATTCCCAACCTGGTCGCTGGTTATACACTCATGCGGTGCAAGAACAACGATAGGCCCATGTCGGGCGATTGGGAAGTCACTAGGCGTATCTGCAGTCAGCTAGCGATCAACCGACCTTTGATGCGTGTATGCTTGCGTGCAGCCCAAGAGTACTGCATGGTCGAGGCTGTCAGCGACGATAACCAAGGAGACGTACTCAACAAGATTGAATTTTTCAAAGCCAAATGTCTGCAAGAGAATATCTCCAATGAAGTTAATACTTGCTAAAAAAACAAGAACAGCATTAAGTTATTGTTCACAGTTGTTCTTCATTGTTTTCTTCCATGTTTGTTGAGTATGACCTTGACGCGTAATCTTGTGGGTAGTCCGTGCCGAAGGCAAAAAAAAAAGCGGACGAAGAAACTGTTAGATGTTTCCACTTAACTCTCAACGGTTATCATTGTGTCTTGATTCATTACATTATTTACTCAAAGCAGAGCCATATCGAAACAATCTTTTCTTTTTTATACACTGTTGTCAACAGTAGATCCTTTATACTCTCCAATTAGCACATTCACTCCCTCTATTGCTTTTTTGATCGTCTCAATATATTTGCTGGTAGGGCGTTCAATTCCAATTAGATTACAGATCATTTACCAGAGGTGATAACAGTCGTGAAGGATCGGAGAGCGAGTGCTTTATTGTACATGATGAGAAAATGGTTGAGTAGATGGAGGGGGAAGAAGATAAAAAAGAAAAAGAAAAAAGGAAAAGAAAAAAAAAAAGAAAAAAAAAACAGAATGGTGCAACGCGATGTTAAACAAAAATAGGTGGGGGGTGGGGGGTGGATGCAAAGACAGTGAAAGATTGGAAAGAAAAGGGAGGCACACAGGACCCTTGCTCTGCAAGGTAATCAACCATCAAATCGTGATAAAAAAAAGCGAGTAGGACAAAAACATTTTTAAGCTTGCAAACACAAAGCTTCTCTTCTTCATGAAACAGAAAGAGAGAGAGAGAGAGAGAGAGAGAGAGGGAAGAAAAAGAGAAAAACAACCTTCACCTTGGAAGTACCTCCTGAGAGTGGTGACCATCATGTTGAGATCCAAACATGACATACTGTTGCTGTTGTTGATGATGATGTTGTTGTTGCTGATGATGATGCTGAGGCGGTGGAGATCCAACGGAAGAAGAGGCGGTTGCAGGACTTTCTGTGGACAAAGCAATACCCGATTCCGTACTTGTTGATGGAGGATCCGAGTATAATGGACCTGGCCCACTAAAGTAGTGCGCTGTCGATGACGTGCCGGGGCTTGTGATACAACCGTGAGCGTGTCCGCCTCTAATACTGCCAACGTAGGCGACACTAGATCCATTTTGATCACCGTCTGTCGACTCATACAGCGAAACCGATGACCTCTTACGGCCGGCCATTTGACCTAGTGGCACGGGGCCTTCTTTGTTGAGCGGTGATGTCGGCAGTGTCGAAACGGTGTTGCTCGCGCCTGCCGGATACGTTGATATGGATCCGCCGGCATAGTGACGCATGGAATGAGCCGAGTGGACAGCCGTATCATACCGATAATCCTCACCCGCCCGAGATCCAGTGCGGTAATGGTGGTGCAGCTGCGACACTGTGGACGACGATGGCAGCCCGTCTTCGTGCTTCAGAGGATGGTCTGGATGACCGTCCGAGGCAGAAGACATGGACGGCTCTGGTGGCAGATTCGAACGGCGATATTCCTGAGTACTCTCCAAGTAAGACGTCGATGTCACACCCTGTTTGGTCAGTCCACTCGCCGTCTCTTGCCTCCCTGTAACAGAGTATGTTTGAGGCTGCAGAGGGCGCTGGCGTGGAGGATACATACTCGATGAAATACTCCCCTGCGAAGCCGTCATCGATGATGATCGCCTTCGCATGACTTCATCAGGGTATTGTGAAGACGAAGAAGAGTAATTCAAAGAAGTTGGGCCAAAGGGGCCACCAGCCTGACGTGGGTCATCTCGGTATGATTGGCCCTGTACCGACGAATGCCACGGAGTCGGTAATCCAGACGCAAGATGTGGTGAGGCTGAAATACCAGACAATGTATTACTTTGTTGGACACGACCGCTATTTGGAGAAGAGGGATGCGTCGAATGATGCACTGCTGTGGATTGGGGATGCGAAGAAGTGGTGGACCAGCAATATTCAGAAGAGCCCCTAGTTGCCTGACGGTGCGATTGAGAAGCTGGTTCCATTTCCTTCGAGCGCATTGTATCCACGAACGATGTATTGGTTGTTTGCAGTGGAGACGATCCCTGGGCAGGAAATGGCTGAAAGTAGTATTGGCGGTCTGAAGAGGAGGATGAAGACATCGGTGATGAAGGGCGCATCTCATGGCGGAACGAAAAGGTAGATGTGGTGGTAGAGGGTGTTGTCGGGTTGGAGACCGACATGGTAGAGCGTGACATTGACCGCGTCAATGTATCTCCGTCTCGTGATTGAGGGTCGAAAGGTAAAAGGATGGGTGCCGAATAGAAACCCGCTGGGTCTCGGACAGTCGATGACGGTGGTGGCATGTGCAGTGTCAAGCTGAGAGGCGGAGGCTTTCTCGTGCTTAGCGTGCCTGACGGCTGAACTCCGGACGCTGTCAATGACGAGCGGCGATCGACATGGTAAGAGTGTTGATGAGGGAGATACGCCTGAGGATGTGCACTCGAGCCAGGTTGATCTCTGTCCAGCAGGGATAGGACACTAGCACGGCGTCTACCCATGACAGATGTTTGGTGGAAGGTTTGATGATGGATGCCCTGTGAAGATGGCTGATGAACTGTTGTAGGAGATGTCGTGCCTGGCTCCAGAGTTGATAGCGGCGAAGTAGCTGTCGTGACATGTGAATGTATGCCTGGTGGTGGCAGACCTGAGCGCTCACCACTATCATTAATAAGGTTGCTTGTCGGAGCATCTGGAGGAAGTAGGGGCGAAAGGACCGATGTGGAAGTGGGATATCGCGAAGTATCGTGGCCTGGCATATCGACTCGTGTTGTCTCGTTGGGAGAGGTGGTTGGAAGTCCGTCCTTGATGGAAAAGGATGAGGATTCTGCCAAGGGATCGAAGGAATGCCTCCGGGAAGCCACTGTGGGGCCATCAAAAGAGACTGTGGAGCTACCAGTGACAGACTGAAGAGAGAGTGCTAACAAGGACGAAGCTGCTCCGTCGTGAAGCGGGCTTGAGAGGGGATAGGTCAGATTTCCTTCCGGGGTCATGGAAGGTCGGTACTGAACACTCCCGCGCCGCTGATCGGCATCTTGGAAGGGGGACATGGACGGTGTCGAGAGAGGACTCTGTTCTTGTCCACCACCAGTGGAGCTGGAATCCGAAACTACCGATTCGGTGACCAAAGCCGGGGGTCGCATGGTTTTGAATGCCATTGACTGATGGGAAGCAGAAACTGGTTGCTCCGTACTTGTGTTCAAAGTCCTTGGATGAACATCTTTCGAGACGTCTCTATCTGTAATGCCAAAGGGAAGCCATAAACATTAGTTTTGGAAAGGAGTTGTTAGATACCTAGAACTCGATAAAACAAAAGAGCGAAAAGAGAGGGGGTGTGTGTTGATGTACCTAGGGCTGCACGCTGCATTTGCGCTCCATCCGATGCTTTTGCTTGCTGGCCAAGATGCGGGGGACTGAAACACTCAAGGAGAGGATTCAAAACTTCAGGTGGAACTGATAAGTTTGCCTGACGTAGGCACCACAAAGTCTTCATAACATTGATCTTGGCAGGAGTCGATATGGACGGATCTGCCACCTTCGAATTGGCGAACTGGACTGAGGCAGCTTCAGTGAGGCATCTGATAGCAGTAAATGTGCAACACAGCTTCAGCGCCGGCTCCTTGACTACTTCCTCCATCGTCGCCGTGATCCCGTTTGCTGAAGTAGCAAGGATGCGGAGGGGAGACTCGCGTCGTGGACCAAGTCCCGTTGGGCTGTACCGGAGGTACGATGGCAGAGTGTTGATCACGAAGATGTTGGCAAGGCGATGACCAAGAGCCATGGTAGCTGCATACGGCGAAGGCTGAGCGTTGCGACCCGAGGAAGAGGAGGAGGAGGAAGACGACGATGACGAAGAAGAGGACGAGGCATTGCGTGATGACGAGGAATGGCGTAGGCTCCTTGGAAGCGAAGAATGCCATAATGCGATATTGTCGAGGAGTGCTGTTACAAGGTGCACATCACGCAGTGCAACGCCAGTCTTGAGGGCGGCTATCGATTGCAGTATTTTGAAGTAGCTACACAGTTGATAGTAGATAACGTCAAGGATGGGCTCCTGGTTGCCTGGAAAGTCCTTGGGGCGTGTTTCTAACACAGGGGCAGACAGATTCTTGAGTGGGACCTATTATGGATAAAATAGTGCACGTGCAGGATGGATAAGACAGAATGGCACGAGAGAAGAAATCTCATCCAGTATTTAGCGACAGAGTGCCTACTACAAGTGCTAAACCAACACTTTACCACATGTCTTTATCCAACGAAGCAAACACCAAACAAGGCAGGGCATTCAGGTGTGTACATACAATGGTAAGATTTCCCTTGCGGGTATGCAGGTGGTGCAGGATTTCAGCCCAAACAACCCCTCTCCATGTATTGCGAAGAGCAATGTCTGCGGGCGAGACTTTGTCCTGCTCAGCAATCTGGCGAGCTGTTTCTGGAAGGTTAATTTCAGACGCAGCCTGGAGCATCAGCCCGAGGACTCGCTGGTGCTCCACATCTTGGTGTGTTGCCGCGAGGTACGGCTGCATGATCAGATGAGCCTGGATAAAAGCGGCACTTGGGGTAAGATTGTCGAGAATAGCTCGTGCTCGACGATAAAATTGGCATGCGAGTGCATCCAAATGCCCAGACCTTGGTGCTTGCTCTTTAAACAAAGCACCGGCAGCACACATTGCATAAACAACGGCAGCGGTCGAAGGGTCCATCGGATGGTAAAGCCGATTCCAAAACTCGGGATGATCTTCATTCACCAGCCGGTGAATGGGGTGCAAGTATTTTAAATATAGAGAGATGAGTTGTCGCATTGTCGCAGGGTCCGGGCATGACTCTTCATCGTCCGGAGGTCCATGGTACGCATACTTGGTTTGATCGACAGCCTGAATTATAGCATCTAGCACAACGTTTGCTGGCGGATTTTCGGGCACGTCGCAGACATTCTCTTGGTTTGGCAACAACGTAGGTGAGGGTGGCTCTGTTAGGGGTGCTTCTTTCCTACGTTTGGAAGACAGCGTAGTGGCGCTGGAAGGCGAAATGCTCTTTTTCTGAGCTGAAGATGCAGACACGTTGCCATACTTCTTTTCTATAGAGATTATAGATAAAGGAACATCGAACACAGTCAATAAAGACGTTCGGGACGGGTGTGATTCAGGAGGCGAATTGCTCGCTGCATCACATCCAGGGGGATGTACAATCGTATGAGAGAGATGACTGAGAAAAAGGGATGGGGTATAGGAGAAATCAAACAGAGGCAGCGAGTCAGAATAACAAGTTACATAGAAGCAGGATATGACCACCATTGAAAGGTGCTGCTTGCACGCGACGCAGGGCAGATTAAAAAGTACACCGATGCTTACAGCAGCAATCTCTGCCCCCAGAAGTTGTTAGAAAAAAAAAGGGACTGGCTCTTCAAGGAGGCGACAAGTAGAGAGGTTGAAGGGATCACCCTAAATGTGTGTGTGTGTGTTTAGAAACTGCAGCTTGCATTCTAACAGATGAGGAAAAACAATATGCATGTGGCAACAAATATACACAATGCATGAAGCATGACCCAACAAGCTGGGAAGGAGCGAGTAACGGGCGAAAAAAAGAAGGGGTAGACAAGTGCAAGGGCGCGGAACTGACACAACAAAAATGCAATTGCTTGCCTCACCACCGCGCGAGCAACAGGGGCTGGAAGATGCACTGGCACGCATAGGAATCGTACCAGAGGCAATCTGATGCCGTGAAAGGAGCACGCATAGAGAGGACCACTCGAAGTCGACAAACAAACAAAAGTAAAGAATATTGTCGGTAGAAGGGAATAACAGGGAAAGATTAAAAGCAAAGAGAACCAAACAGATCCACCTGGGAATTACATTCAACGCCTATACTAATTGCACCATGGCATCGCGCGTGCGATGGACAGGGGGTTTTGAGGGACTTGAGCTCGTAATACTACAATAATAGCACAGCAGAACTCTGTTTTTTTTCTCTTTGTTACCACCATATTCTCCTCCCTTTCATTCACAGGAGAAGGAAAGGGGATCGCCAACAATGCAATACAGGGGTGATTATATTGTGAGGCCATGCACGAACGTACTCGCGCGTTGTCTTTTCTGTTTGTTCTTGCGATACGGTATGAACGCATGTATTCATTTTTTTTCTCTTGGCCTTCTGCCAATCTGTCCCAACCACACTCTCATCCCCCAGTCCCATCCACTTTTTCGCATAGTACTTTTCACACCTAGGGATGGGTATGGCCGATCATCATCTCAACCGAACATGAGCGTCGCTGCCATGACGAACATTTTAAAGTCCCAGTCTATGTATATTGTTCAGCGAGGGCATGCGCGCCTTTAGGTTCCGAGTATATTCTTCGTCGAATATGGTTAGTTAGTTTGTCACCACTCCCACTCTTTTTGTCGATGTCAGTCCAAATGCTAACAGAAAAAAAAAAGCGGACGGGCCATGCGGTCTGAGCAGCAAGAAAGAATCATCTGGTGTTCAGCGCGGGAAAATAAAGAGTTTTGAAAAACACGAGGGTGTGCCAACAATTCTTAAACAGTAGTGCCAGAACAAACAGCCCTAACCTTCTCCCTTCCAGCTTCACAACAATAGCAACACATACTCTCACACACATGCACACACACACACACAAAAAGCAGTAGGGTATGCGCAGGAAACACAACGTAGAGAGAGATGAGAAAGACTGGATGAAAGAAACAAGCGTCGGTAAAATGGTGTGAATAATTAGGGTATCGCGAAGATGGCTGTGAGGAGAGCACTTCATGAACCAACAGTACAGTGTTGGATCAAAGCCGGGCAACTAGAAATCGATAGGGTTTTGATTGGAGTGAGGGGCAGACTCGTGCAAGAGAGTGTGAGTATGAGTGTGGGTGTGAGTGTCAGTGTGCTTGCACACTCCCAAGAGACGGGTGCAGTAAGGAAATAGGGAGAAGAGGAAGGGAAAAAGGTCCATGCCTTGCATGCCCGATGATATGGACGGTTGATAGCAAGGGAGCATGTGTGAAGATGCGCTGCGACATGATACGATGCAGCCGGTCGCGCAAGCTTACTTGTGGAACGTGGTTTCGAGGCAACGCCTGAAGTAGGGGTCGAGGGCGATGCTGACGCTGAGGATGAAGAGGCTGCTGATAATGACGACGACGCCAGGCCTTTGAGGGCAGCTTGGTTAGGCAGAACAATGTACTGGCACTGCAAACCGAACACTTTGCATCGAGCGCATGGTTCCTGCCCATTGCACTTAATTTTTTGCACTCGACAATGGGAGCAGCCCTTGTAAATCTTTAGCAGGTTCGATGGCGGGATTTGCTCAAACATGCCTGCGTCGAGAGAGCATGGCGAGTCTGCTCGGACGAATGATGAGGGACGGGGGCGCGAACGAGCGACCTGCTGGCTAGCTGCTGGTGGTGAATGAGAAAGACAAGAATGGATGAAAAGAGAACAAGGGTTCAGTTGGTTTGAGCACCGATTGAAGGGAGTAGTGCCAGGAGGGCGGGGTGCAGTGTGTTATTGGGTAGGTAGAGCTGAAGGGGGTGTATTACAGGAAAGAGAGCGAACAAGAAACGAGGAGAGGGAAGGAGGGAGGGAGAAGGGGAACAGCTAGGAAGCGAGAGGTGTAGGAGAGTAAAGTGGAGAGAGAGAAAGAGACGCAGAGAGTGAGCGGTAGCGGAAGAATAATAGAAGAGAGACCGTGCTACCGAGAACACGACAAGCAACAGAGTTGGAATGGATGTGGTAGGCTGTTTTTTTTTTTCTTTTGACCTCTTCCATCTCCCCACTTGTTCGTTATCTGTCAATGTCCCCAATAGCCGACCTGCACACTTTTGAGCCATTCGGCCATTTTCTGTGGACTCGTGAACTCTGTTCACTTTGTACTCGCCGTTAAGCAACTGGCGAGCGCAAAACGTTGTTGACTGCTGTAGTGATTCTTTGCACCTTACAACAGGATGAGAGCCAGCTGTGGGCAGCATGGGTCATGATGTAGCGAATTGGTTACAAATGTCACCATTTCTCAGTCGAGATCAATTTTTTTGCAAAGAAAAAGTAGACCAAAGAAGTATGGTTTTGGTCTGGGAACTGGCGTCGTTTTCGCGTTTTTTCTCCTTGTGTATTTATCAGTTCCCACAGCTATTGGTGGAGTTTCGAACTGTTGAGGCGTTGAAGGCGCCGAATGATGATCAATGGTGGTGAGCAGGAGGCTCAGAGATTAGAAAGGCATCTGGAGTTGGGCTCCATAGGTGGGGGGGGAGGGAGGAAGACTGAGTAGCGTGGTAAAAGGAAACCGATTGAGAAAGGTCATGGCTGGCGGTTCATGATACAAAAATGCCCAAAGAAAGGGAGGGGAGAGGGGAGAGAGGTAGGAAGGGGAGGGGGAGAGGGTATTGTTGTGATTATTGCTTTATGCTGAATAACCTGAAAAGAAAATGCTACACAATAAACGACCACATTTTAAAAACAGGGTGGATGGTGAAAAGAAGGATAGGACACAGGCCAACTAGGAGAAGAAAGGGCGCCCAGGGGAGGATGGAAGAACAGGTATTCGTGCACAAAAGAAAAACACTCGGCGCAATACAAACAAGAAAGACGTTGTGTGATGTTTGTGAAGTCTAGACACGTTTAGTTCTCAGCTTTTTTTCCCTACTCCCCCCCTCTGTCCCCCTCGTTTCCACGTCAAAATGTGAGAATGTGTTGTGCGTGTGTCTTTCAGTTTGGCTGTATGATTATCGGGCCATGCATCCTCTGCTGTAGTGTCTGGATGGACCCTGTTATCTCCTGTGTTGCACAATGGAATTGGAAGAGAGTATGTAAAAGAGGCGAGAGAAGGTGCACAATGTGTGTTGGGTTTGACCATGGAATCAACAATTTGGACCATGGACATTTCTGGGGTGGCAGATGACGAGGGTGGCGACTAGTGTGTGAGCGTACCTCGGATATGAATGGATCAAATAGGAGATAAAAGGGATGACAGAATTGTCTATCCTGCCGGAAGGGGCGAAGAAATTTGTCGAATAGGGAGAGAGGCAAGGAATGGGGAGTGCGACACGCGATTAGTGAAAAAAAAGAGGCGATGAAAGAGAGTTGATGGGAGAGAGGGAGAAAGTGAAAAAAGAGAGCCAAAAGCATGTAGTGCCCCGCTCAAGTGTTTACTAAAGGACTGCTTTACTCTGTTGCTGACTACACTTCAATCCTCTCCTTTAGGATAATGTTTTTGCACAAAAGAAGCCAACCATGCACCACCATTCAATGCTTTTATAGAAATTATTTGGTTGGTACATAAAAGGCGTAGTCACAGGTCCCCGCCATTCTTGTCAGTTTTACAGGAGAAACACAGACTCGAATGGGCATGTTGGATATGCTTTTCCCCAAAGAATCGACATGGCTAGTGACTGAAAACAGTGTTGCTTGCCGAGACAATAGCTTGGCGATGCGATCAACAGAAAAAAGGAAAAAGAAAAAGAAAAAAACTTAATTATCCAGGGTGTAAGTGCTGCGACCCGTCCTCATCTCATCCAGCCACGGACAGTGGCTTTTCTTCCCATTCGCTGTCCCCGCCACGGACTGTCCTGCCCTGTCCTTTCCCCTGTCCTGCCCTGTCAGACCTCGAAAACGAGTGGCATTTCCTTACCCTCTAGTTCCATTTCCTTAATTCAATTCTCCACCCCACTCTTTGCTCACGTTGCATATTCACTCAATTCTGCCCTTTGGTTGATCAGCTCTCCCTTCTTCATCCACACTCCTCATTTTCATCACGCCATTCTCGTCTCTCCTCTTGTACCTCTCTACACTCTCCCGGATCAGCCCGCCAAGGACCCTAGAAACCCCGCATCACCCCTCTCGCCCTCGAGGCATACGAGTTTCTCTGTGCATCCAATGTCGTCTGACGGCAGTGCCCCTGTAACGGCACCTTCTCCCCACGGCAATTCTTCCATCTCCCCGATCCATCCGTCTTCATTCACGCCATCCCCAGCTCTCAAGCCGTCCCTGGCCCCTGTCCTGACTGACAAGGATGAGGTTCAGGAAGAGGATCCTCCGTACATTGATGTAATTACATTAGCAACATACCCCTTTGAGGCGGCTCGAGGAAACAAAAGAATGACGTGTTTTTACACCAGCAGGAGAGGAAGGCGAAAGGGATCCCTTTCATGCTTGGCGAACTACTACGCAGTTTAGAGAGTGCAGTGGAGGGGGGAAGTGGCGTAACTTGCACTCATGGATCTATGTGAAGGAACAATGGATCACTGCGCTGGAAAGTATCTACTGACATGTGGTTGAATCCTACGCTTCTGCTTTCTGTTCAAACAGGTACTGGTTGCTGGCGGCCTGGGAGGCACCCTTGCAGACTTTATGATGCATAGGTACGCACTAAAGGAGCATGGATCAGCAATTGATGATACTCTTGGCTCGCATCCTAAAGTGGCTGTCATTAACCTGTTGTTCCTGATCATGGTGTGGACTGACCGCCACATCCGTATTATCCATTTCGAACTCGCAGTGTCGACACAGTCAAAACCCGCCTGCAAGGACAGCCAGCCGTGAACCCGCCGAAATACCATAACATGATCCACGCCTACAGCACCATTCTGCGCGAGGAGGGCGTGTCGAGAGGCCTGTACAGCGGTGTTGCACCAGCCATGACGGGATCTTGTAAGGAATTTCCTCTTTCTACCCCCTCCTGATGTACCCGTCTTTATTTGGCAATATTTTGATCGTTACTTTCTTTACTTACCCACGGAGTTGAGGAGTTGAGCCAGATGAACCAATCCCCGCCTTTCTGCTCCCACCTTGGGCTCAGCTAACCTGTTCGTGCCAGAAATGTCATGAACGCCATACTCCACCTTTCCAGCCTCCCCTTTCCATCCCACCATGAACATAGGGGGACTCCGTTAGTAACAGGCCTCTACCCTCTCTCTTCCCTCTCTCTCTCTCTCTGCCTCTGTTTTCGCTCTTCTCTTTTTCTCTAATTTTTGTGCCTGTGTATTTGCCTCTACTCCCATTGTCTCCTCGCTTTAAAAATTCCTATAGTGCCAGGCACCACTCTCTACTTTGGAACATATGAATATACCAAGCGGACGCTGACAGCCGCAGGAGTCCCCGATACAATTGCCCATCTGGCAGGAGGTTCTCTCGGAGACTTTGCCGCATCCTTCATCTATGTCCCATCGGAGGTGCTCAAGACACGCATGCAGCTACAAGGACGTTACAACAATCCATCATTTATTAGCGGATACAACTACAAGAACACCTGGCACGCACTTCAGATGATTGTCAAGTATGACGGCGTAGGCGCTTTATTCCAGGGATACCGCGCCACCCTTATGCGTGATGTCCCCTTCTCGGCGCTCCAGTTTGCATTTTATGGTATGCTTTTTTTGAAGGCAATTAGCCGTCTTGTCTTGGTAATGGAAATCAACCTTTTAACCCAGCCAGTTGACTTACGCCAACTACTTTATATTTTTTTTTATCTAGAAAAATTCAAGGTCTGGGCAAAGGCGTGGGAGAAGCGGCCGGATGGTCAAATGTCTGTTCATGTCGAAATTGGCTGCGGTGCCGTCGCGGGAGGTCTCGCCGGCTTTTTGACGACGCCCCTTGATGTTATGAAGACATTGCTACAGACCCAAGTCAAGCGGCCTTCTTCCTCGGCAGCATCTTCATCATCTTCTGGTGCTTCTGTAAGGCGATGGACTTTCATAGTGACTTTACCCATTGTGTCTACGATAGGAAGGGAAAATCTTTGACTAATGGCCTTTTTTTTTTCTTTGCAACTTCACAACCTTAGGGCACAACAATACCAGCAGGGACACCGGTCAAGTACTACACGGGCATTTGGGATGGACTCAAGTGGAACTTGAAGCATCATGGTGTAATTGGCGGTCTGTTCCGTGGCGTTGGCCCAAGAGTATTCTGGACATCGTTACAAAGCGCACTGATGTTTGTATTCTATGAGCAGGCGCTGCACTTACAGGAAAATATGCGGTATTTCAAGCAATGGCCTTACAACTCGAGCTAGTTGACTGTGAAAGAAATATGATGAGGATAGTGTCCACTCTTGTGTTTTGTTGACACGAGGTAGCCTGCTCATCATAGGGTGTCTTTCTGGCCATTTTTTTTCAGCTCTTGTGAGGGGATATTCAATATCCTATTCCACTCCTCATCCTCCCTTACTTTTAACATTTAACAAAACGTAACGCACATACAAATCAAACGAGGGATTGTTTCCTGCCCAAGCAATTTTCATGATCGCTTCTTTGATTTGCCCCTTTTTTCAAATATCCTCTTACGTCTAGTCATGTACCGTCTCGTACCACCTTTGTTTTTGCTTGAGATTTTTTTTTCCTTGTTATTTCCTTGTCTTTTTGCTTTTTTTTTCACCCTGTTCTTCTAACATATAGAGCTTTTTGTACTCAATACTTTTCATGCAAAAAAAAGTCTAGAAACTGCGTAATACAACCACTTTGACCATGATGAACGATTGGATGTCCTTATATGTCGACCAAACTGATCCAGTTAAAAAAAAAAATCATTCGTTCCTTGAAAGGCAGGGTTCGCAGGGTGTTGAAATTTTGAGAAGATCGGTGACTGCTTTGTGTATGTAGCATCACTAAACAATGAACACTTATTTTTTTTTGTGAATGGCTTTCATTTGTCTCGAGCATTTCAACACGAGCCAACACTCATTTGGCACCGAGTATTCAGGGCAACTATATCCAGGAGAAGCGAAAAACAATCACCTTGACGAAGTCTACAATTCAACACAATACCCACTCCATCCATTTCATTGCATTCACAAACAGCTCGAAAGTCGAGGGAAAAAAAAAAGATATCTCCACTTAATACTATGGCACCAAAGAATAAGCAAGGACAGGCCGAAGGATCGTCTCCATCGGAAGCTGCAGCACCTACACTAAGAGTCGTACTGCCGGGTGATCAACTGCCGCCACAAGATGCAGGTCTGCTGGCTGGACAGGATGAAGATGATACATCGATGGCAATTGACCAGCGGGCGCCACCAACGATCAAACTTGGCCCAGGCTTGGTGCCCATGGATGACGACACCATCATCGCGGTGAAGGCCGGTGTTTTGAAGCATGTTGATATTGGAAACCGGTGGTGGGTTGAAAGCAACCAGCGAAGGGTAAGATTTCTTTTTTTTTTCCTCTTCCAGCACTGATCTTCAAAGATGGTCATCTACGATTCACCATTGTAAATCAAAAGAAGTTTACTAAAACTTATAATTCTTTTTTTTGGTAACTATGATAGTATGTGGCAGCACCAGCCGAATCGGTCATTGGAGTTGTAGTGGGCAAGACGGCTGAACACTTCAAGATGGATATTGGCGCAGCCCAACCAGCCTTATTACCACTCCTTGCCTTTGAGAACGCCACAAAAAAGAACCGACCCAACTTCAATGTAATTCCATCTAGCTACTATATTCTACAATGTTTTCGCAAAAAAAAGGACCAAGAAAAATGAGCAGGATGAAACAAAAAAAAACTTACAATCTATTATCTTTTTTTTCTTTCCTTCTTCACTTTGCAATGGGGATGGTTGTGTGTGGGGGACAATTTACATTTTAGATTGGAGATCTTTTGTACTGTCGAGTAGCAATGGCAAACAAGGACATGGAGGCCGAGCTGGACTGTGTGAACCCTACGACCGGCAAGGCGGATGGATATGGCGAGCTCAAGGGTGGCTTTGTGATCAAAGTGTCGTTGGGATTGGCACGGCGGTTATTGGATCCTCGCCAAGCAGTCGTGTTGCGCGAGTTGGGCAAGCACTTCCCTTTTGAGACAGCTGTCGGCATGAATGGCAAGATCTGGATCAACTCGGCGTCGACAGCACACACCATTCTGATTGCCAACGCTATCAAGAATTCGGAATTCCTGAGCACAAAGCAATGTCAATCCATGGTCAAACAACTAGTTGAGAGGATCTAGAATTGCTAGACAACAAAAAAACACACAAAAAAAACAAAAAACAGGGTACGTACTCCCTAGTTTTTTCAACTTGTAGTAGAGCCATATCCACCGTTTTAACAGCATGTTCTTTATTGACGCCCCTTTTTGCCACAGTGCTGCATAATCAGGCATTCCTTTCACATATTGCAACCTGACAAGCTATAGAAAGTGTATTACATACAATAAACAACTTGTAGAATCCATCGACGTCTTTATTTTTAATTTTCAAAAGAAAAAAATGAAGAGGTGTGCATAGTAGAAACTAGTGACACAAACTTCTACACTTCAATCATTCCTTCTCTCATGCTCGTTCGAACAGTCGGATCCGATCCGTCAGTCCTGTCGTCATTTTCTTACGGCTTTCCGTCTGGCTTCCACTGTCTGTCACTAATGTTGCAGGCACGGCAGACTTGATGCTATTACCAGTCCCACACCGACTACTACCTCCACTGCTACTGATGCTAACAGCGCTCGCAACACTGTCTCGGTTACTTGATCGATCAAGATCTCTCTCGTCATTCTCTTTGTCCTTCTTGGAATCCTCTAGGGGCGGGAGTACAATCTGCGACAATTGAGACTGAAGATACTGTTCACGGACGCGGGTCATGTTCTCGGGAACAATAATCGGCGCTGAGAGAATCTTGAGGTCGGTATCTGATTTCGCTGAGAGTAGCGGAGACCCCGAGAACGAAGAGTGTCCATACAAGCTGGTTGGTCTAGGTGGAACGGAAACCAGTGACACAGACGAAGAAGAACAAGGACTGGTGGAAGACGACGATGATGGAGATGATAGCGTCAAGAGCTGACTGGATGTTGACGACCGCAAGAACGGGCGGAGTTGAGGCTGCTTGTGATTACTGGGTAATGAAGTAGGGGTGACGGATCGATAAGCTCCCGGTGGAGCAACTGAGGGAAAGCTGGACCCTTGATGGAACAGATTGCTTGTAGAAGAGGAAGCGGCCATTAGGCGCACATTGTCGTGGATGTGTGCATCAAAATCAATAGGCGATTTCTCGTCGTCATCGCTGCAATCTCCTTTTCCTACTTGCGCATTTTCTGCCTGACCTCCTACTCGGCCATCTTTACAATCGACATCCTCGACGGGACGTTTGGATGTAGCCTTATCAAGCGTCGTAGGCGGCGTCACTGCAATAGTCACAGACTTTTTTGTAGCCTGTGTCTCAACCAAACTCGCCTTTGGGCTTGTGGGAGGGGGTGGAAGTTGCTTCTCATCCAAAGATACCAACTCTGCGGTAGTAGCTGTGGCAGCTGCATTCGAGGAGGGTTTAATCGACTCGCTATCAGCTGTGGACACCTCTGAAACATTAAGTTGTTCGTGGTTATCGATGGTGACCTTCACTTCAGTAGCTTCCAGTGCGAGGTTTTGTTTCTCTTGCATTCGATATTCCTTTTGCTCGATGGACATAGATGAACCCACGGAGAGAACCGATGAATCCGTCGAAACCTCTTGGAAGGAAGACGATAACCCTCGAAAATGGCTTCCGCCGCTGCTGCCGATACTGGTCGAGCCAGCACTGCTAGCCTCACTCAGGCTCTGGAGGTGTCGGTGATAGCGAGGACGAAACAACGCGTAGCCACCATTGGCTGTTGTACCAGGGCTGCTGATGGTCAATGGAGATGAAAGAGGAGAAGTGTGCGATATGGGCTCTGTCGCTTTCGCCACTGACTGAAGGCTTGTGCTATCGACAGTAGTTTCAGCCTCTGGAACTGGAAGCACTGCATCTTCTGACTGTACAGCATGGCGATCTAGCCCACTCAAGGTCGGTGATCGTGGAATGCCATTTGCTGTTGCAGAGCGTTGGAGAGATTGGTTGATGGGTGAAGCAGCACGAGAAGGGGGCTTTGCTGCAGCCGCAGGTGTCATCGCAGTTTTAGGAGTGGTGACTTGCAATTCTTTCGTCGTGTTGTTCTCCTTGCGATCTTGGTACCCACTTTCCGAGACAGAATCAAGGCCTCTATGCCTTCGAGCTGGGTTCTTTTCTGGGACGGTGGTACCAATGACAGCACTGCTTTCGCCTCGGCTATCAATGCTGTGATGGCTATGGCTATTGCGGCGTGGATGGTTGCTGCTGTGACGCTGTTGGATGTTGCAGGCACCGTTCAATCGGTAATCTCCAGAGGATGGCTGATTGTCGCCAGAGCTAGCTGTTTGGACATCGGTGGATGACACCTTTCCAACGTCGGTTGAGGGGCGGCGTGGGCTCTTTAGGGGCACTGGCAGCATGGTTGTCGATGCTGTCGACGCAGAGGCACTATGCCGCTGGCTAGGTTGGCGTGACGGCCTCTTGCACTTGTCGGCCTCTGTGATAGGAGAACGAGGAGATGTGGGTGATGTTGGCGAGGTTAGCGCCTCCTTTTGCTCCTCCCTCTGATCTCCACTAGGCTGACTGCGCACACGATATCCTTTGGGAGACGGCACTTCTCTAGATGGTGACTGAACTGTGGATCCTCGCTCTATTGTCAAAGGTGGTGGTGGTAGCGCCTTTGATTTCTTTACTCCAGTAGCCATAGAATCAGCCGGGTCCTTTGTTGCAGCTTTGACCACCGGCTGGGTGCTGTTAACTTGTTTTGTGTTTTTACCGCTATCCCTCCTGGCGGCATAGACTGGTGAATTGGGCCTTACATCAGTCTCCTTCGTAACATGGGTAGAACCGCTCTTTCGAGTGTTACCTTGCCCATTCAGTAAACTGCTGCCATGGTTGTTGCTGCTTGGAATACGAGGATGGGCCGAATCGGCAGGATAAGGCGATGGTGAGGGCGAGGATGTGGGAGTTCGCTGATGTCCATGATGATGGGATTGGGCACCAGAGTCGTCTGATAGATGACGGCGTTTGTCAAGTGGTGGTGAGGAAATGGATATGGGAATGGGGGATTGCGAACGCTCAGGTAGGGTGCGGATCAAACTGGAAGCATTCATTCGGGTGGTGTGAGGTGGCACTAAGGCTATAAGCTGAAGTACCTCTTGTATCATCGTTGTGAATGTCTGCGTGGCATCCAGATAGGACTTTAGGCGCTATTGAATACAGGAGAAGAGAAAAAAAAACACGCATAAAAAAGAAGCCCCTCAAATGAGTTTTTAGTCATTGGAATGGTTGGATATACCAAAGATGTGAATTCTCAAAAAAATACTCACCTCAAGAGACTCATCAACCCGGTTGTCTTCGATACATTTAGCAAAACCCAAACTAAGACTCGAGGGTGCGCCCATGTCCTGCATGAGTGTCTTGGTGAGATCAAGATGCATCATCAGACAAGCCAGTAGCTCTCGCCCTTCACCAATCTGGTCCGATCCTATTGTAACAGCGCCAGAGGCAGCAGCCGTAGCAGCCAATGTCGCCACATCACCTAGTACGCGAACCCCATCTTCGACAGTGGCACTATTCCGTCGCTTGCGAGCCTCTCTTAAGAACATGGCCGAAGAAGGCGAAGAGGGTGGTGTGGACGAATGAGCCTGTGGCATGGGTGAGGTTGCGCGGCGAAGACCCAGAATCTTGGTCAAACCCAAACCTCCGCCTCCTGCTGCTGCTGCTCCGGGAGGAGAACCTGAAACGCCAAGAAGGGCCGAAGTCTTGGAACCCTCGGCGCCTGTGGCAGTTTGCCGTCGGCGTTGGTAAAAATATCCATTGGCACTGACAGGAGAACGCGGACGATAGGCTTCCAAGGCTTGCTCATATTGAAGCTTGAGCTCTTGGCGAGCTTGTTGGTCTCGCTCACAGATATTGATCATCTTGTTCAGATGCGACACCCACTCGGTATATGAAAGGTAACCAAAAAGCGCGGGTCCTGTTGTGGTGAGGGAGCCACGGCGAACATGGTTCTCAGGCGAGACCCCTTTTCCAATATCGTGCTGTTGTTGTTGCTGATGGGATCCATGAGGCACTGGAGACTTTGGACGGGTGCTGTTACTGGGATTGGCCACTGTCTCACGCAGGATTGTTTCCTTGAGCTCTGGCGATTTTGACAACAAGGTTAAAATGATGCTGAGAGCCCCTTGGATATTGTGGAGTCCCGATAACAGCACCTCCGCCATGACTACAGCTGGTCGTTGTTGTTGGTTGGGGTGGTGTCGTTGGCCACTGGGGGTAGTTCGCTTGTCTGATGTGATACCAGCTCCGTCATGCAGGTTGACCATGCTTCCTCCAACAGGTAGGAGAGTTAGAGTAGAAAGTGGCATCGGAATCGAGCCCGATCGTGAGCGCGTTCGTCCCACTGGCTGTGCTTTGGGTGTTGGCGAAGTGGGCCTCAAACTTAGTCTACTGCTGCTGTTGTTGTTACCAGACGAATAAAACATAGCTGCGGGTGACATGGGTCTCGCTGATGCAGAAGGAGGTGGAGCTGGAGATTGTGGCCTTCCATGCTTATCCTTGGTAACAACACTTGAAGGAGAAGGCGTATAGTCCAACAGGACAAGTTTTCGAAGCAGCGGGAATAATTGATTCTCACTCTTGAGCGCCGCTACACCCTCCTCGCTTGCGACCATGGACTTGAGGCATTGAATGGATTGGTAGAGTAACCGCTCCTTTTGGCCATATTTCCTTTAGAACACAGAAAAAAAAAAGAAAAATACAGATAAATTAGCTTCCAGGCTCGTTATATGTCTTTGGTATCGTTATCTGACTGCCACTCGGACACCTTACGTTTCCTCTGAGCCGGCAATATAGTTACTAAATTCGAGAAGAGCGCGAGCTCCCCCGACGCGAAAGAACTCTTTGCACCATCTATTAGAACAAAACAAAAAAAAGGACGATAAATATATGGAGCCTCATTGAAATAAGGTAAAACCGACCTGACAGAAAATAAATACAGATAAACCTTAAGCCATTCTTAGATACCTACCGAACAGACCCATTCCTAATCAAGATACGAAGCTTTTGGAGCACCTGTTCGCGTTCTTCCAAGACCCTCTTCTCACTCTTCGTGCCACCAAGTAGTTGTGTCAGCGATTGTGAGAACGGGCGGGAAGTTGACTGTATTGGCGACGATGGAGATTGCGCGCCGACTAGCGAGACGGAAGAGTTTGTGGTAGTGCTGTTACTCCGTTTCCGATTTTGCAGGATGGCGTCGTGTGCAGAAAGCGCTGATGACGTTGAAGCTGAGGATGAATGACGCCGCGACTGTTTCGTTTTCCCTTGACCGTCCTTACCATTTACAGTCGTGCTGCGTTGTGTTGGGGAGGGTATGTACGACTGTAATGCCTCGATGAAGTAAGTAGGAGGCAAGGTATCAGGTGTTTCGTACAGAGTTGGATGGGCGTCATTAGCTTGAATCATAGCCCACTTGTGGTCTTTGGGTAGCTGATGAAGTCTTTCACGTGCAGCTTCTGAGATGGAAAGCGAGATCTAGCGTATGTACATGCAAAACCAAAATGGATTAATACCTGGATGCGTTTCAGCAAGGGCGGCATTGACCCTCACAGTCATCATGACGAATTTTCCTTGTTTGTGTGGTGTGTCTTACAAGCATGTTCTCAAACGCTTGATCGAGGGCATCCTTATCCGAAGGTGCGGGCCTAGATGCCAATGGCCATGGCTGGCCATTGCCTACACTTGAATCCTGAGATGCCGATGTAGCACCTTCCATACTCGAACTGGGTCGTGATCGATTTTGTCCATCCATCAAATCTGGCTGTAGCATCCATTCCAAGCCTGAACGACGTTTGTTCTGATTGTTGCCATTATCTCTTACAACGCCAACACCTTGCGCGAAATTCTGACGCCCATGGTTATACCCTGGCTCAGGCGTTGATGGATGATGCTGTTGCTGCTGGGCCGAGGTCTTTAGTTTCTGCGGAGCCATTTCTGGCATAGAATACCGGCGACTCTTGGCCTCTTCGTCCTCGGGATCGGCATCTTGCAAATGAGCAAGTGACCATGCCACACCACCCGCGGCGTTAAGCTTTTTTGGCTTCTTAGACTGCTTAAGCTGGCCTGCCTGGCCCTGTTGCTGTAATTGTTCGGCTTCGCGCGGGGTTGGTTGCGACTGACGCCTGCTGGCTTTGGTGGAGACATTAGAATCTTGTTGCTGCTTGAGAGTGAGCTCTGCCAAATTGCGCTGCCACTCCAGCTGGGTAGGCAACCTTGGCCGATTAGGGCCTTGAAACTGCAGCAGCAATTGGTCCAACTTGGCCGAGTCGCTGTCACCTGGATTCGACTGGTTGTTTGGTGACTCGGACATACTGGCGTCAAGTTGCGGAGATGGTGAATATGATTGGGATGCCAGTGAAGGTGGTGTTGGTGAGAAGGGGCGTTCGGGAGGGCGTGGTGGCGAAACAGGGCTCATCAAGTTTTCTTCATGCGGTCGAAAGAGATGGTGATGTTGAAGGGCTGGGATGGCCTCTACGTTCACTTCACGGGTTGGCAGCATTCCCGAGATTGCCCTTTTCTCCTCAGCCGTGCTTGGGGGGAGAATCATATTGGCAAGGCGCTGTTGCTCCTGAGACACACGACGCTGCTGGATCTGCAGTCGTTCCAAAGCGCTCAACTGGCTAATCTTGGAATGGCCATCCCCTGAATGCCGAAGCGGCGACTCGTTGGTGGCTCCGAGATAGAGAGGAGCACTGACGTGCTTGATTTTGCTGATATTGAGTGTCGACTTGTTGGTGGGGCCGAGATAGACGTCCAGGTCATCCGGGTCGTATCCAAGCATGTCAACAGCTCCTGCATTTTGGCCTGAGAAGAAAAAATCCTCCATCTGAAGACTCGACTCGTCGTCGTCGCCTACACTGCCATCTTCGTCATCCATGGTAGGCTGGTCGTTTTCAGCAGCTAGTGATGAAAATCCATGGTATCCATGGGTCAATGGCCGCGGAAGCGATGAAGGCAAGGGCAAGTAGTCCATGGATGCCATTGGTCGCCCTACATGCTTTAGATCCCGTTCCCCTGCTGGCAAAGGTCCATTTTGACGTGAAGACTGATGTCCACGAGATGGTGAAGCATTGTTATTAGGTATGCTGGCATTATCCGTATTTGTGAAATGGCTATTTTTGGGTCCTGCTTGCTGATGTTGCTGCCAATCTTGTCCTCTTGTAGGGGCGTCAACTAACCGGGCATTGGTCGGGCTAGTGGGTCGCTTTTCAAGGACACCTTCACCCTTCACTGGCTTTCGATGTTTTTCCTCTTTTACTGGCCTCTTCACCGCCTCTTTCTCCCTCTCTTTCTTGCCAGCTGATGCAGCAGGACCTGTGCGAGATGAGCTGGGTAACAGAGACGATGTCGATGGTGCTGTTGAGTAGAGATGGGTTTGTTGGGTGTCTGATAGAGATGGGGACTCTTGTCCACGCGGGTGGGTCTCCTTGCCATGGCGAGGCGGAATATTCTTGTCGGGGTTATCATAAAATATAGGAGTGGAAGGCGAACATGCATGGTTGATAGCGTCACGTTCTCGTGTTCTTGTTGCTGTTGCGGGTGTTTTAGCTGTTGTACAGGGGGCTGTGGTATCAGCGGCAGCAATCTCATTGAGCGCATGAAACCTTGATGCTGCTGCTGTTGTTGTTGCCTCTGTGGGGGGCAAAGGGGATTGTGGAGATAAGAGGGAGGATGAAGACGATCGGTGGGCAAGCTCAAGGGCTTGGACCATTTCAGAGACTTTCTGCTTGCCCACTTTGACCTTGTCTTTCTCTCTGTCTCGGTCAAGCTCAACAGGGTCTCGGCCCTTGTGCTTTGACCGCCCTTGTTGGTGGTTACTAGCGCTAACAGGACCACGATGCGCATTGCTCTGTCGGTGGTGTAAAGCCTCTGGAGCGCCTTCGCTAACGACGTTGTTGCCCGAATACATGAATGTGGTTGGAGCGAGCTGCTTTTGCTTTTGCTGCTGCTGCTGCAGTTGTTGTTGCAGATGTGCAGAAGCAACCTGTGATTTTGGTGGCGATGTGGTCGTCGCGAGGAGATTTCTTTGCTGATACAGGTGTGGTTGTGCCACGAGTGGAGCTGTGCGTCTGCCATACCCGTCGTGATTGTCGTCGTCGTCACACCCTTGTATTGTCGTGGAGATGTAAAAGGTTGATGTGGAGACATTGGGCGAAGGTGCGCCCTGTTGCTTTTGTGGGTGGTGGCTGTTGTGACTACCGTTGCTTTCATGGTTGCTGAACAAACTACTGCCAGAGGAGGTGGTGGATGTCATGGAAAGTTTGCGGGTTGTTCGGGAAATGTGATCAGAAATATTGGAGAGGAGAGCCATTAATTGGTATGGCGAAGGAAGGAGAGAGGTTGAGTGAATGAGTAGACGTTAAAGGTGGGAGGTGGAGGAGGTGGAGGAGAAGTGAAGACAATAGCCTCTACTCGCTATTAATGCAGCTCCTGGTGTTGGCAGGCGTTAAAAGGAAATGCAGAATTGCAAAAGTCTGCAGTTGCTCTTAGTGGATCAGGGAAAGAGTGAGAGGGAAGGATGGAAGAAGCAAATGGGAGAAAGGAAAAGAGAGGAAAGGAGAGGAAGGGAAGGTATCAACACTGTGTGTCTTGTTGGGTGCCTGAGTGAATGGGTGAAGAGGAGAGGGTATCGTGTGTGTACGCTCTATAGGCAGGTGAATGACAAGCCTCGTAGATCATGCGGTACCATGCCTTAAAATGTATCAAGATATTGTTCAAGGTTATTGCTTCGTTTGCTGACAGGGGAGGAAGGAGAATAAACACTCCCTCTTTTGTTGGCAATACGAAATAGTAACCACCACCACCACCAGCACTTGTACACTCACACGCACCCTTCCTCCTGTCAGGCAAGAGGGGAAAAGAGGAAAAGAGAATTGTAGGCAGAGGAATAGACATGGGGTGTGTGAAGGCGTGTGGAAAAAAAAAAGAGTTGTATAATCATGGCAAGTAACTCACGAGCTGCCACCTGCATCGTCATCATTGTCACCCCTTTCCTCAGTCCCTGGTCTTTTGTTTGTGTTCACGCCCACCTCCTTTCTCTGTCCTCCCTTCTCCCCCTTTTTTTCTGAATGTTATTTTTTTCTCTGTGTACAGCAACGAGCAATAAATAAGAAAAAATAGGGAGAACTTGAAAAGGGTGTGTGGGGTAGACGAACAAAGGAGAGCGTTGGGCAAAAGGATTCCTCGATTGCCTTGGCATTCCCCGCTTGAAGTTGAAGAGATCCTCTCCAAGGTTGGACATTGCCAAGTGCTCTAGGCTCAATTCCCTTCCTGGCAAGCCGCGATTAGAGCTCGGACTTGACAGGACAAGCAGCAGAGGCTCACTCTGCTTGGAGGAAGGAGACTCTGGCTGACTGATTGACCAACTGGAGGATCTGAAAGAGAAAGGAGTCAAAGACGAAAAAAGAAGGTGACACTGTCAGCAGGCTTCTCGGGAATTATCGTGGTAGCTCGTGGTGACGGATCATCCTCTTGCCTGTTGAAGAGGAAAGAGCTACACGACAACGGTAACTAGTCTGACCCATGAGCTCAAGCTAGGGGGTGGTTGTTCAGGCGTTATAAATAGGATCTAGCTTGACCTACAACACCAAGTAGAAAGTGTCCTCTCCTTTACATATATCTGGTCAAATGGTATATGGAGATGATGCCCTTGGACGAAGGAGGCGCCATCTCGGTGTCAGGTTACCAATCCTCTTGGCCATTACAAGACAACAAAGGAAGCATTAAGGATGAAACCATGGCCAGGAGGCACGTAGACATATTTTCTAAATAGCCCCAACATTCATGCCCTTCAAAGAAGCTCGGTAGCAAGGCAGCTGTGTCGAATCCATCCCCATTGCTACCCTGCCTTCTCTTCCGAGGGTTATTGACAACAAGTCTTCTACAAGGGATCGGCCGCAGTGAGTCTGCAAGCGGAGGGAGATCGGCAAGAAGGCTGATGACAACACGGACAAAGATAAAGACCCTTTTCCCCTAACAAAGCCGACCTCTGCAGTTTGCATACGCGGACCTGCAGCCTGATTACTTTGCTTCTCTGTTTCTCCTGTGCCAATGGGAGGATGCTTTTGTCCCCATGAAGAATATGTTGGAAGGCCAGACACGGACACGAAAAAAATAACGCATAAGCTGAATTCAGACCTCTCCCCTACGTTCATCCTGATTATGCCTACCCATCCAAAAGAGAGCGTGAGAGAGAGTGAGAGAGAGGCGAACTAGAGAGAATTATTTTAGTTTGACTGCACTGCATGCCAACCGCGTCGTTAGATCCCTGCCAAGTTCATGCGCAGTGATTGGAATCGAAACATGATTGCCCTTGCCTGACTCCAGAGTGTACGATGCTACGAACAATACTACGGACTATTATATCCTGACTCCCCTCCTGGTTGCGTTCAAGCTTGACGGCCTTGATAGAGACGTCCAACAACATGCAATTTGATTGAACTCCCTACCTGCCACAGCCCAGCTGTCTGCCATGCGCCACCATTTAGCCACCTTTCTGGATACCTGGGCTCATTCCTCACTTGTCCTCTTTGAGATATATCAAGTATGTATTCTCTGGCTCTCGCCCTGCATTTACGCACCGGCCATGGTATCCATGACATCCGTCTTTCCATATACTCCCTTCCGCTATGCCGCTTTTTCTCCACTCTTTCCAAGTTCTGTCACATAGTTTTCTCTTTGGTGCCACAGGCTCAATCCTATTTCCAGCGACTGAAACGAGGGCATGATGTCACCAACCCTTTTTTTATCTTGTGCTGCGAAGCGCCCTTCACGATATCCGATGGGATATAGTCAACTCTGGACCCGAAGCATCTTTCGTGTGAAAGTCTAAGTAGTTATCAAAATGTAGTGGCAGGTACTGTACACCTGCTATTTGAAATTTGTGGAGTACTAGGAGAGGAAATAGCGCCATTTTAATGTATACATGTATATTAAACTCCAATTTCAAAGTGGGGGGAGTGGCGATTGGAGGCTATAAAAAATAAAAAAAAACAACGACAACAAAAAAAAAGAAGAGAAACTTGTTGTAGGGACAGTTCAGTCGCCGATTCTTTCATACGAAGAAATGTGTGGTCTCGACACAGTGGAGACTGAAAGAATATATTGGAGAAGGCAAAGAGATCAACCAATCTGCCTGCACCGAAGGAGTTTTGTATCAGACGCAAAGGGAAAGAGAGCGAAAACCATATGTCTCATCAATACTGAAGAAGGTTCTCCACCAGTCATTCGATTAAGCTGAGAACAAACTCGCTCATTTTTTTTGTCTCTCACCTTGGCTAGAAGAGGTAAAAAGAGTACTAACAGACCGAGCTGTACAAACTCCCTCTCGTCGATATTCGTTCCCCATTGCACAAGTTTTGGGGATGGGTTGGGGTTTTTTTTTCTCAAAGCCAGTAGTGAAAGCGACGCGCTTCCGTGCATGAAAAACGCGTGACATCCGATTTGTATGCACCCGAGGAACGGAGGTGTTCAAAATGAGAAGGATAGAGTATTGGGAAACTGTGTAGTTTTGTAGCACAACATACTTGCTAGAGGCAAGATTAGGATTAGGCCGATTTGCTCGGTCACAAAAATACACACAAGCGCATGCAATCGTGCGTGTCTAAAAAAGGTATGCGCCTATTTGTGATACCCTTCGAAAGTTCCACCACGATCGAGTTTCCGTTAGGCAAGATTATCCTCTTTGCTATTGCGAGTTTCGAAATGAGCTGGCAGACTGCATTTTTGTTGCATCCAGCAAAGCTAGATATTGTAGGGGTGAATTCTTCGTTTAGGTGCATTCCCCGGCTCCCTCCTTTAGTTGAGTTACGCTTGGAGCAATTGAAATTCGTGGAGAGCCCAGAGAGCAACCGCTTTTTTCCAGCGCTTGGTATTTGGATCCATTGCTGCTGGTGGTAAATTCTGTCGTTACTACTGATGAGATTAAGAAGAGAGGAAGAGACAAGAAGGAATAGAAGAAAGAAAGAAAGAAAGAAAGAAAGAAAGAAAGAAAGAAAGAAAGAAGGAGGAGGCCAAAGAAGGGTGCAAGAAGAAAAGGAGGAGTAGGGACAAAAAGGTATGGTGGTGGATGAAGCAAGTGAGCCAGAGTCCGTCAGGCAGACCAGACTACCAATGCGAGATGGGATGCTCTGCTGCTGGAGTAAGCACCCATCACCCAATGAGAACGATAATCACCCATTTAATGAGGGCTGCCCTAACGGTCTCCTCTCAATGTTGCTGATACTGCCGTTGCTCATTGTCGCTATCGCTGCGTGCCTGATCGTCCCCTTCCTATCTTTTCTGTACTTTATATTTCTTGTTTCTTTTCTTTCTCTGCCCGCCAACCCTCCTCCTCCTCCTCCTTTACCCCTCGCCCCTCCTTTCTCCATTCTCCATCTTCTGCCCATTCATTTCACGACATTCAACACGCGCTTTGCACTCTGTGTGGAATTGGTTTCAACACAATACAAAGCTCCTTTTTTTTGTTCTTCACTTCTCCTATATCGCCACCTATACCCGCCAACACGCACCATACACAAGCTACTTTGTTGCCTCCTATTCATCTAGCTCCGTGAAAAACTTCTTTTGTGAACTATCCCCTTGCCCCTCAACCCAGTTCTCCTGAAAGACGCCGGTGCTGAAGCTTCTTTGACACAGTGTGTCGCTTGCCTACTTTAACCGAGAATCAGGTATGGACTTGTTTGTTGGACAATAATGATTCTCCCTCCTTCTCCCCCCGGGTTTTCTCATTTTAAAGTGTGTGGTAGAAGAGCAGTAATCCCAGAGAGCAGCAATCTTGCCGAGAACCTGTGCATCTCCTACTCCTCTCTGCGTATCTGGTGGCAAAGGGAATCCCGGTGCACAGTTTGTCTCATCACACTTTTATTGTCATTTATTATTGCTACCCTGACGGGTCTTGGTTGGTGCATCATTCTCTATTCTTAATCAACACTTGGACAGGGGGGTGTGAGTACCCACGATCCATATTCATGTATGCCCAAAAAATACAGTCCAGCATACTCAGGAACAAACAACAACAAAAGATAGCACATAGACATGCATGAGGGTGCGTTCTTGCCTCTTGGGTCTTGGGCCTCAACTGTCATTGTCATGCCTACTGCCTGCACCCCTTGGTAATATTGGCAATATAGCCTTTAAATCGTAGGAAGACTGATGACAACAAAGGTGGTCGGGTGGCCAGCATTGATGGAACAAACCTGACAAGGTTGAGATATCGTTTAGAATGGATCCCTGGAACCCATCGAATGAAGCATGGAAACAAACGGCATTTGGTTGCCAGCACTCCCTTCACCTTCTCCTCTTCCCACTGTACTCTCCTCTCCTACCCCCTTGCATGCCTCTTGATATTATGCTTCTCTACAAACAAGTGGCAGTCTTCCGTTCGCCTGTCTTCCCGCTGCACAACATGCTAAATCGCTCTTATGATTTGTCTCTGCGTCCTGTGCGTTCTTCTCCGCTTCCTCCTTTGGTCGCCCCCCCCTCTCCATGGATTGCCTACCACTCCGTCTGCTGCCTTTGGCATTCTAGCCACATCTCTGATCGAACGTACGGTTTGAGCCGCGGAGAAGATAGAAGAGAGTGGTTGTTGTCATTCTTTATGCTCGTGAGTAGTGTAGCATACCAAAGCATCACCCGTATTATGCAATCACGCACTTGTCCACAGCTTTCCTGTGTAAATACCGTATGCTATTGCTTCTTTGCTTCTTCGGAGAAACAAAAATGGGGCTGTGTGTGTGGGACGATTCTTGGAGCTTGCTAGATAATCAATAGCATTCATTGTCAAGTTCTTGTGTACTTTTGTCATGGTTTTTTTTTTCTTTTTTTTTGGTACCTTCGAATCCAACCCTCACCCTTTCCCCCAATCTTCACTAGTGTAATGCTGCTCACTTCGTCTCTCGTTCACATTAATCACTTTCTTTTATTTTTTGGTTGGTTGGTTGGTTCTTACCCTGTGTGGTATCATTGAGCCTTACCACATTTCCTTGTTGCTGTATTCTTTCGTTTGGCCCGTCTTGCGTCTTGGACTGCTGTCTGTCTGTCTATTTGTCTGAGGGCGTTTTTTGCCTTACTATCTCTCATCGTCTTTGGCCTGTCGGGCATTGCTTATTGGCTACCAAGAATGCAAATTCTATTTTGGAGGCAGAACATTGGATACAACACTGTGCGAATGATGAGGTGCTATTGTCTACACTCTCCCTCCCCTTTATTTTATTTTATTTTTTGTTCTTTCGCAGGATGCTATGCCATCGTGTGATATTGCTCCTTGTCTTCCTTTGCTCTACTCAATGTCGAGTAGAACTAAAAACATCATGGGACAGATGGGCGTACTGATGTGGGGCAAGGCCTTGGTTAGCCCTTTGCCTTATGTCACCCTGGAGCTTGTAGCAACTCCTTACCAAAACCGATATAGGAGTGACATGGAAAGCGGAGGAAGTAGCCCATCCAGTCATGGGGCGTACTGACATTGCAGGTTGCTTCTCCCTCAAGCAAAGCTGTGTTATCCTACCTTGGGAACTTTGTCATTCATCGCTATCCACCCCGTGTGTGCATATGTGTTATATGTTGCTCTAAAGAGTAGAGTGAGATTGTAAATTGAAGAAGTGCAGTGCGGATAGAGGAGGAAAGGGCAAGCCATGGCTCCATACGTACAACGAGTGTTGAAAGGAGAAGATTGGACTGTGCTTGGACCTGGGAACAAGACCACCAACCAGGCACCCCATTCGAAGCATTCGAGCAGGGCCCTCCTACTATCCTCCATATATTTGCTACTATGCAAACAGCGGCTACCCTTGGGCTGCTCGTCTATTCCCCCTTCCCCAGACAATGTTCTTACATGTCTCCTAGCACCTCCCTTCCCTCGTTCCGAACTATACCTGAACCAACAGGGCGTCGGTTATGAACATCGTATCTTTCATTCTTTCTAGCCTTTTTTTTCACCTCTACCCTGTCCGTGACCCATTTCTCTCTGTGTGTTTTCTTGTCTGTAAAAGATGCGCGTCGCTAAAAATACTTCTGTCTGTCTCTCTCTCTGACTTCTGATGTTCACAGCAATTGACTGTTTCCACACACACCCATATAGGGCACATCCATCGCTTTGCCGTCTTTCCAATGTTTTGGTCCCCCGACATAGACACACCATTTCCTCCACATAAATAGAGCTCCCCCAACCACCACAACCCAACCATTCGCACCATATTTTTCTTTCTCTTTCCTTTTCTCTTCACTCTATTTTTTTTCTTATACCTTTTTTTGTTTGCTGCCTTTGGTTAGTTTGTAATTCATCTGTCGTGTTTACTATTCATACACGCATCCATCCCCTTTCTTCTTACCCACCACTGCTCCTCTTCCCAAAACCCTAATTTCTCCTTACCCCCCCCTTCTGTAACACACTTCTTGAGCCTCACACCCCACCCTTGACCACATTTCATCCCCTATCCTCACTCACTTCAACCATAATCATGGACCATCGCCCAACACGTGTCGATCCTCGTTTGTCGAGGTCAATCCCTGCTGTCGATTACAACCAGTTTGCTGCCCAACAGGAGCCCGCTACCAACCCTTCTGAAGACCACCATACAGCAACTTATCAACTTCCTCCTCAGATTCCACGACAGCGGCTACGGCGCCCATCTTCGACACTCGGCGAATATCCAGCCGTGTCAGAACACGATGAACGTTCATCGCGGCCTCAGTCGTTCTACGTGCCCCCACCCTCATCATCCCAGTCTTTTCACCATACTCCCCTGATCAACAGGATTCCTAGCCAAGACTCCGATCCCGCCTCGCCTATCTCAAATGGGGTTGTGGGCTCTGGGGACCCTGTAAAACCAATCCGCTCGAGAAGCAGCAGTGCAAGTTCTACACATGAGCTGTCGCCTTCGCAGCAGGCAGATGCAGATCGCTCGCGCAACTCACACATTTCGAGCCAGCCTGCACACAGGTCTAAGCTTTCAAAGCAGTACACTCCTTCCGACTCTGAAGAAAGCAGCGAAGAGGAGGACCAAGATGATGACGACGATGACAAGTCTGAAGACGATAGTGACGACGAACCGGTCATGATTACCCAGGCCCGTCGCTCGCGATTCATGTCTGGCCAATCCATCGCACTTGGCAAGCCTACCGAAAGTCATCATCATGGTAAGGAGCGATACTTTATCCACTCGAGAAACGTGCTCTGCCTATTGGCGATTTCGCCTTGTTCTTATCTGTATTCTCACCCTTTTTTTCACCCTTTTTTTTTATTATTCATTTCTTGTAATTCATATTAGCCACCCCACGTATTGAAGAAGAGCACGTTTCTCATCAACCACATCAACATGAGCATCTAAGTCAAGCACAGGTGCACCAACAGCCGCAACCACAATCAACTGGTGATGTCGCGTATGAAAACTCTCGTCCGGGTACTCCCTCCTCGAACAAATCTCTTAAGCCTAGACGTAAGTTATTTGACAAATACTATTGTGCGATACAGAGTATGGATAGCAAGTGGTTACATTCTCTTCTCCGTAATATGGATAGATTTCTCTCCTTTTTTTTCTTTTCTTTTCTCCTCGAGGAAAAAAAGAGAAAGGGAACTCTTTAACCACTCGTGGCACAGAAAATATCAATGGTCAAAATGGAAAAGAGCGAAAAAGCGAAGATAAGGGGGGGGATGGAAGGCAAGAGAGTGAGCCCAAGGAGTGGGCAAGATTTCGTCATGATCCTGTTTCTGTTTAGCGTGTTGTTTTCACGTTTCAAAGAGACATAGTACTCTTGTTCTTCTGAAGTTTCATCCGCTTGCAAATACCCGGTTCGTTCGGATAGAAGTCTAACGTTTAGGATGGCCTTATCTTGTCTTTGATGTCCCAATGATGTGATTGATGCCACTGCGGCTATCTCTAGTTTCTATTGCCAAGCGCATTTCAAGGATCTTTGGCGGCCGCAAGCAGACTCCTTCATCGACTTCGTCCTCAGTCTCAACAGACTCATCCAAGACAAACCCGTCCTCGCTCAAGTCTGCCTCGGTGTCTACGCTTTCCTTGTCTTCGACTACACAGACCACATCCGCAGGCAATACTCAGCCGTCCCAACCTGCTAATCTTGGTAACGATGCTGTCAAGAAGGTCACTAACCGGATGTCTGTCATGTCGATTGAAGCCTCCACGGCGCAGGCACATCAGGCGCACCGTATGAGCATGCTCCCTTCACACCAGCGTGCCATGACATCTCCTGAGACTTCGACGCCGACACTCCTCCAACAATTGCAACAAAGGCAACAGCAATCAACTCAGTCTCCAGCACAATTCCACGCAGGATACCAGATCTCACCAAAACTGATGCCTGTGTCTGGAGTGAACAAGGCTCGCGATAGCGGTTTTGCAGAGCCCGAAGAAGCGGTCCAGCATCGTCGATACCGTTCTGCCTCCAATGACCCTATCGGTGCCGCACCTGCGCATCATCGCCTGTCGATGGCCGTTCCTGCCACAATGAACGGCACTGGCAACCAGCGCAACAGTGTCATCATGCTCGATGAAGCCTCTCGATGGCAACCACATGCACAGCAGCAGCGGAGCAACAGCATGCCTTTTGTTGAGAGCGAGTTGAAACGTATGAGCATCTTTGGAGGCCAGGAGATTGCTCCCCAGGCGGCTGATGCTTCGGCCGAGCGTCAAGGCAACACCCCTACATCTGGACCCAAGCCTCTTATCTCTCGTCTCGAGCGCCCGAATCACTCTGTCTGCTTCCAAGAGATTTCGAACAAACCAAGGGAAGTGTCCAACCAGGCTGCCGATCCCACAATCTCGCAGCTAGCGCAGCAGCATCGCAAGGATTTCAAACGCATGCATCATCAACAGCAGCAGATGCAACACCTCCAGCAACTTCAGCCTCCACAGGAGTCCTTTGAGGTCCTACAGCCTTCTCCCCTTACTGGTTCGCAAGTAGATCTTTCTACCTTGGCAGAGAGCATGCGCCCGGCTGGCCACCGTAGGGAGTCGACGAGTTCTCAGTACTACTATGTTCCCCAGTACCATCAGGCAGGCACACCGGCTCGCCGATCATCAGGAGATTCCCTGATACAAGTTTCTATGGGTGGCGTGCCCATTCCAACACATACCTTGGTCCAATCTGCTGCTGGTCAGCCCGCCATGGTCATGCCTATTGTGCCAAACAAGAACCCGCACCGCGCTTCCATCAGCAGTGTGAACCAACAAACCAATGGCATGATGTTGACAACCCTCCCAACTCCACTCCCGACACCAGTCCCAATGCGACCAGGAGTTGCCACGCCTGGCTCAATCTCTGCAACAGGGACTCCAACAGCACCAGCCACACCAAGCTACTTTGGCCTGCCTGCTCCAGGTGCACCTATGCAGATCTCTCCATTCCCTAGCCCGTCACTCGGCGCAGTGCCAACCAATTCTGCAACGGATATGAGCCTTGCGAACGACATTGTTCAGCACCAGGTGCATCAGCTCCGTCTGCAGCAGCACCAACTACTCCTCCAGCAGCAGCAACAGCAGCTTCAACAGCAGCTTCATGAAACCACGCAGGCCTTGGCTCTCTCACGCGCCGCTGCCCAGTCTGCCATGGCTGCTAATGTAACCAATCCAACAACTGCCGATGGTAATGATGCCACATCAGCAGATAACAAGCCAGTGCTGCAACAGCCACAAACTGCTGCCACTGCTGCCACGATGTACTACCCAGCTCCCCTGCTGACGCCAATGCTGAACATGGGCGTTACTGCAAACGGAATGAATGTCCTGCCCGCTGGCGGAGCCCTCTATGCAACGGGTCCATCGGCCATTCCACCCTCTATGCTGGCTACCCCACAAATGGCTGCTCTTGTGGGATACCAGGCCATGTAATATCTTTCAAGTATCAAGTATCGAAACGAACGGAAACCACATGACAATCTAAAACCTTTTTCTGCAATGTAATAATAGCGAGTTTGAATAAAAAGGATATGCGATACAAGCAGATCCTATATCTCTTACTTCTTTTTTCGTACGTATTTTTTTGTTTTTTTTTTGTTGTTTGCCTAATTGACATAGAGATCTTATTTTGAAATGCTTTACTTTACACTACTATAAATGTGGGTTCCACAGGCCAAATGTGTGAATAGTGGCCGAGACTTTATGTCTTCTTTAATTTTCAAAATAATGACCAACTTCCGTTTGAGCTTTTTTGAGTCCTATGCTACGAAACCATTTAGGCCCTTTCTAGTATTTTCTATGGCTGTGGTTTTCCACTAAACCAAGTGGGACAGTATTATCTCATTGGCATTAGTGCCCTGTTTTGTGAACATGTGGATGCTTGAACAAGTATAAAATATCTAAAAACAAATCTCTTTTATTTGTTTTATTGTGAAATTCTCATCAGCCAACACACATTGAAAAAAAAGGAGAAGCGGGTTAGTGATGCATAATTCTCCCAAGACACCGATCTACACCGTTATTATTCATTTAAACATCTAAATCTGAAGCAAAACATTATCATTTCTCTGCCCGTTAAAAAAAATGAGTGGGACCCCCTTCGCATTGACGACCTCCCCACATCATGTCCCATTGTCACTAATTCTACATTGTAGAGGTGGAGGGAGAGTGCCTGAGGCCTGACATCGAGTCTGTTTGCCATACGCATCGATCCTTTTGTTGTTGCCCTCCTATTGATTGATCCGTGGCCCCCAATAATCCAGGCACAGTACGTGAGTCTATCCAAATATCGAGATCTGAGTTTCCCTCTTGGTAGACAAATCTTTTTTTTTTTTTATGAGCAAGTGACATGCCTCAGAAGAGCTATGTATGGGAAGCTATG
>JAAAIY010000241.1:2132-46530 GCA_016098105.1 Actinomortierella wolfii
CGAGTGCGGCCTTCATGTCGACTACTTTAAGATGCGCGCCGAGTTCCAGGCCACACAAAAGAAGAAGCAGGCCCTTCTTGCTGCTCAAAAAGAGCTTGAAGCGCAAATGGCTAATGTCACTGTTGCCTGAAAGAGTCCGTCGCCCTTTGATTTCTCCGCTTGTCTGCGCATCTCATTCTTCAATTGTATTCATAGCTACCACTCTCCTCTCTTGTACACTACTATTAAAGCATTCTTATCGTTATCTCTGAGAATACTGCAGTGCAAGGGTATGGCCCAATGTGTACGTTACTAGCGCTATTCCACTGGAGCACAAACAACATACCCAGTTCTTTGTGGTATGGTTGTGTATGGCACCATAATTGAGGCATGGGTCACTGTCGTACCTGAGGGTGTGAGAAAAGATTGCATTTGGATGTTTGTGGTAATTTCATGTACTTGCTCCAAACATTATTCGAGAATTCTCAATGGTATGATAGGCTGGTCGGCAACTATGCATACAGTGCCATTGGGGATAGTTGAACTGAATCGCAACTTGCTCTGACCTGCGTGATTGCATACAAATGGACTGATGAGGCTAAAAGATTGAAAACTCACAACTAAGGTATATTTTGCTGATGGAGTTCTACACAAAATTTTGGGTGAATTATGATGCTGCTTTAACACAGTGTTAGAATATTTTGCACAGTATTGAAAAGAAAGAAAACTGGGCACAGGCCTATCGTTCTACCCACTCCCACTGCTAAGCACCATCTCACCCCTTTCCATCCTCATTTTGTCCCCATTGACATTTACCAGACTCTATAATCTTTTAGCCATTGTCCTGCCGTTGACCACCACATACCCATCATATCATGAACCGGAGATCTCTCTCAAAGCCTGCAAATATTCATCCATTTCGTGAGAAAATTGGTTACTATCCCCCCGATCAATGACCCCCAATTGCTTTAATTATTTTGAGTTATTCAATGCATGTAGTTAAATTGCAAGCATATCGAAACTACCAAAGAGAATACTTTCGCGATGAACGATTGTAGGGACTAGTCACCTTTGTAGTTAGAACCTGTTCCCACTTTACTAAATTGTCACTCAGCTGGGGGGGGGGTCTACGTTGATTAAGCGTTGATGTACAAGCATGCTACCATTGTTGACAGCTTGACTGAATTTACCTCGGACTGTTAACGTTGATGATGCATGTTAAGTCTTGATCATCTTCAGTCGTGTAGTTTGCATTGGCTTCCTTTCTTCACTCTCTCGTCAGGTGTTTTCATCAAATTCTTTTTTTTCAGAACCAACATATGTTCTTCTGGGTACAAAACGACTGCCTTCCTTGTTGATTCCATCGTTATGGTGTTATTAGGTAGACAATGGTTTTCAGTGACTCTTGTTGTAAAGATGATATGCATACCCATACTTTTCGATCCGTCTATAGTGGT
Organism: Actinomortierella wolfii; assembly: GCA_016098105.1. Taxonomy (NCBI): domain Eukaryota; kingdom Fungi; phylum Mortierellomycota; class Mortierellomycetes; order Mortierellales; family Mortierellaceae; genus Actinomortierella; species Actinomortierella wolfii. The sequence goes on from JAAAIY010000241.1 coordinate 3,569, forward strand.
CATACGTATGATACGCCTCAGATACGTCCATCCTAATTCTTTACTGGTCAAGTGTGAAAGTGCTCTTTTCGTTATGGCCATGAAAACACCCTCGATTTTCGCTAGAAATTATGGAGTACTCCTCATAACCGAACCATAGTGCCTGGCATAACCTTTTGTTCCATCCAGATAGCGAAGTAGTCTAAGCCACTCCTCCAGCACTTCATCATTAAACTTGATCAAAGAGCTATTCTCTCCTTTCTTTCTGTGAAAACCATTGACTTCACCACTTACCCACTTTTTCCTCTTCTTTTTTTTCCCCTGCTCTCACCATTCCTTTCCTTAACATGCACAACCTAGTGTGGGGGAAAGGAGGTTCCATTTCTTGTACTGAGTGGTGAAAAGTACTTGATAGGTAAGTTTTTGCCAGCTTTCTCTGATGTGTTTACTCTGCTTCACTATTTTCTGAACAAGGATGAAAAATCGCTGGAACCATGTCGGTGAACGCAGAGGTACCGCTCTTCGTAGCGGAGGACCCACCTTGTGCACACCAATGACAATGGTATTAAATCGCTCACCCTGCATCAGGGCGCTGTCTGAGTTCATTTCACTTTTCCATTTCTGAATTCGCCGATGAGGTTTCGTCAGGGCTGACCTATTTTGACTTCTTGACTCCTACTTTGATGCTAGGCATTTGTGTTGTCCACTTCATTGTCTCATAAGTACCTGGATACGCTCTCATGGGTGAGCTATTTGTGGTCCATTACGTTCATCTTTATGGTGGCACTACCTCTACTAGGACACTGCGAAACCAATCCTGTTCCTTAGTCTTCAAGTTGGCATGGCATAGGTAACTCCATCATGTTTGAAAATATTTCCGCGTTGTTACAGTTAAATGGCTAGGATAGGATATAGCATTAAAAAGAAGTAAACGATGAAAGTGGAATACATTTAGGTATTGAAGAAATGTGTCGTGATATATATTACACCAATCTTTCGATATAATGTGGGAGTCTATGTAAACCTGGAGCCAGATCGTGGGAGATCATCCCTATCTGTGAGAAGTGAGAAAGTGTCCCATTGAGTAGGCGGCTGTCGATACCCCTGTACTTCGTCCCATGCGTGTTTTCTGTTTGTTTGGCGGTGGCTTGTGGAGTTGCACATTTTTTTTCAGCCATGACTTTCGCGTTTGTGCCGCCACCACTCTGAGCCTTCACCCCCACTCCTTCTCATTGCCCCTACCCAACCAACCTCCATTATACCGAAATGTCTAAGGCTCTCAAAGAATCTGGTGATGCCCTGGAGGATGATTTCCTCCTTGATGATGACCAGTACTTGAGCGATGGAGCTGACAATGGCGTCGAGTTGGCGGATGCTTCAGACGACGACGAAAGACAGGATACACAAGTGGGTGCCAAACGCAAACAGGCGCCACTGAAGGAAAAGCGGAAGAAAAAGAAGCAGAACAAGGAGGAAGACAAGACGCCCATTGGCAAGCGCAGCCACTCACAACAAGTATCGACTATCAAAGAATCGCAGGACTGGGCATTCAAAAACCTGTCGTCGATGGAAATGGACGAGCGGCGGATACCTGACGAGGCCATCAAAGACTCGTCGGCTTTTGCTCTCGACCACACACTGGTCCATCTCGAATCGTTCTTAAAGTTCTCTGTTGAAGGCTGGAAGACAAAGATCTTTGTTCAGGATGCAAACGCCAAACTGAAGGGTCCGCTTGCCGATCAGGCGAACACCCCTTCGGCTAAGAAGGCCAAGAAGAAGCCCCTGGAGAAGGTTGAGGGACTGCCAAAGGGCTCGCCAGTTGTTTTGATCTTGTCGCCAAGTGGCATCCGATGCATGGAAGTGATCCGTTCTTTGCCAGCATTCCAAGAGGCTGCGAAGATTGGCAAACTCTTTGCCAAGCATTTGAAAATTCCTGAACAGGTTCATTTCCTGGAGAACACCGTCACCCATATCTGCACTGGAACACCCAATCGCATTGACAAGTTGATCCAAGATGGTAATTGAAAGGCTGGAATAGTGCATTTTGTAAAATGCGTTTCATTGTGATTCTTCGTCAACCGCTCTGACCTGTATGATATTAATCTCACACTCTTTACATATCTGTTATGCAATTTTTTTGCTCCGCCAATGAATAGATGCTCTGAAGTTGGATAGACTGGAACTCATTGTTCTCGACTGCTTCAAGGACGCTAAACAACGGACGATCCTTGATATACAGGAAATTCGTGTCGACTTGTTCAACCTGCTCAACTCGCAGCCCATCATGGAACGCTTGAAGGCAGGGCAGACAAAGGTCATTTTATTTTAATGGAGAAAATCGATACTATCAACTCAACCTACTCAATCATCCTCATGTACAACATAAAGTCAAACATTATTGCATTGTTCACAATTTTCACACGAAGAGAATGAAAGAAGGTTGTTGATTGATTCGAAAAGGACAGTACGTAAACGTGAGAGGTAAAAGCAGGATGAAAAACTCTCAACTTCTCTTTTCCTTCATTTCGACATGGCGCTTATACGTCTATTTGACCTACTTAAATCTTTTTGATATTGGCTCGCCCAGCGTCGTCGTGGAGGATCGGGTATAACATATTGTTCAGCCGCGTATAGAGGCGACTGCTGTGATGAGTCTGATGTACTCTTTCCTTCTGCAACAACTTGTTTAGAGTCAATGCTTGATGGGGTAGTAACTTTCCGGTCGGGTAGACCACAGATGGCGTTGTCTTTGTTTTCCTCCTCCTCATCTATTGAATCTTCCTCTATCCAGTCACATAGATCCTTATCTTGCACTCCCTCTCCCTCTTCTTCGTGGTCGTTCGTTTTTTGCTTCTTTGGTGGTGATTGAGGTGGTGATCTATCTTCTATTTGTGAAGTCTCGGAATGGCCATGATTATCAGATGATCGCTTCCGACGAGTCGTCCCAGCCGATCCGTTCATAATTCTGACAAAATGGCGAATCTCACATTGGATGGTGGATATATCGGCGTGCAATTCCTTAAGCTGGCAGTCGTAGGACTGATATTTTTCTTGAAGTAAGGCAATGTTCTGCCATGACTTTTCTGGAACAATCTGTGTGATCTCTAGGTAGTGAGGGGCATCATGGGCAGCTGGGATTCTGCTCTCAGTGGCAGCCACGGGTGCTGTGATTTTGATGGCGACAGTTGGCAGATGGGCAGGCATGACTTCATGGAGAGGCTTTTGCTTTGGCTGCTGCTGTTGCACATGAGGGACTTGGCTTGAGATGCAAACTGTCGCCTTCGGGAGATTATCCAGTGTCTTCTCCGGTGGTGGTAGCTGACGCTGGATGTTTCTCACGTGGAAAACCAAAGCTTGCACTGTTTTCCAAAGACTTATGATGTCGTCTTTCATCACTGGAAGCTCTTGCTTGAAAGGGTCAAGACCACTGAGGATATCCTGCTTAAACTCTTTGAAGGCTTGCGAAATGACTTGGTGTGTAATGTCTCTCGCCTCTTGGAGGTTCTCACATGCGGCATTGTTCATTGAGGCGTTATCATGCATCTTATAAACGTCCTTGGACAGCCCAATAACGAATTTGGTCAGTATGGCCGTCTGCTTTTGAAGCCTATCGACCTGCTCAAGTGTTACCCGAGCAATCTTTTTGTGCTCATGTAGGCTGGCCCGCGAAATGGAATTAAAAGAGGCACGAATGTCGGCCAGGTGGATCAAGAGGTCAGTGTTTAAACTCATGAGCTCAGGTAACTCAGATAACTTTGGCAATGAATCGGGCCGCTGCTTGGGATCGCTGGTAGAAGGCACATTGGGTATATCTTCTTCGCCCATGTTGGCGCCTGCGATTCCATCTGAATCAGAGCGAGCTACTAATGGGCATGATTGATTTGAAGTAGCATTTTCCGTCGCGGCAGGCGAAACAAAGATGAGTGGCTGCTCAGGTTCTTGATCTTCTATGCTGGCTAGGCGCGAACTACTCGATCCCATGCGACTCAGAGCGGATCTCCAATTTGACGCAGCTTTAGATGAAGAAATCTCGGGAGAGCTCTGTGGTATATATGGCGTGGAAGTGGGTCGGAGGAGCTCGTCATCCATTTCTCTTGCGAAACGCCCAAATCAGGCGAGGGTGAAGTGCTAAGAATATTGGTATCTTGTGCAGAGGTATGAAGATCGTTTTAACTGATATGTACCAAAGAACAGGTATGGAATACATTTTTCATGGTGTTCTTTAAGTGTGATCTTTTTATTGTTCATGTTTAGACAGGGCTTTGATGAAGGAGCTAGAGGTATAAAAGTTTTGAAAGAAAGTCTATATAATCTCCTGATTGAGAGTTTTGTCGTTCTTTTATGACATTGTAGCCTTCCATCCTCTCACTACCATTCCATGGATTGCCAAATATGTACTTAACAAATACTTGCACTCCAGAGTGAAAAAGAAAGGAGGTTAGATCATTCAAAAAAAACGATATCTCAGGTGTAGGGTATTGTCTGCGACCGACATTAAAATTCTCCACTTCACTTTCAGGAGACTGTTTCGCAGTTAGAGTAGGAGAAAAAGTCGTAAACGAAAGTTGGTGTGCAGTAGCAAAAAAAAAATTAAACAGTAGAGGCAGTCTACAAAGGGGGATTCCCCAAGGCAAAAATTGACTGTAACAAATGCTTTAAGGCAATGGAGGAAAAAAAAGGGGAGGGTTGATAGAAGGATCAAAGTGATGCGCTGAACCACAAGGGTTTAAAATATCTACGAATGTTATCACTTTTTTCTTTTTTCTTTTCTATTAGTGTTTTACAAGCTTCCATTTCTGTTACCCAACAAAAGGTAATTTCGACCAGCTACAACCAAAACGGACGCATTCCCAAGGCGCTTGCTTTTTTATTCCTTGATCTGTCCACTATCGTGTAACTTTTTGTACAACGTTTACTCATATACGAAAACTTTACAGTCTACTACAGCATGCTCTTCAAATCAGTTCTCCTTGTGGCAATGACATGTGTGGTCGTCATGGCTCATTCACCTGATAGCACGACCAAACAGGACTGTCACGAGACAAGCCGTACAACATGCAAAGGCGGTATTAAATATTGCGAGAAGGAGTGTCAAAAGTACGACGAATCTAGCGGTCTGGCCTCGTATCTTATTACTAAAGAGGTGTACAGCTGTGGAACATGCTGAACCCAATAACATCCATTGCACCCTTTATACTATCCGTACAAGTTGGTCATTTTCATCTCAATATCTACATTAACACAAATATCTTCTCTGCTATGATGTGGTTTTGGTTTCATCCAATTTTTGCCATAATAAACATCATAATATCAATGCTCGTATGAAGCTGTGAAGATCGGTTGGATTGCCAAGCGCAGGGAATTTTTGGCGGAGCGACAAAATCTCAGCTAAACAATAGTACACTTGGTTAAGACAGCTCTGTTCGGATGGATGGAACCCCTTTGAGGTGCAGTCTCCTTATTAGTCTCTTTAGGAGAAGAAGGGTAAAAAAAAATATTCTTCTAGTGTTCAAGAAATAATTCCCCTGCTTTACAAAACCCCCCTGAAGACAAAGCAGGTAGAAATCACCAATGATCTCCAAGTTAAGGGCTGAAGACGTGAGTATACAGCAAGCACCATTCCGGATTAAGCAGCGGTATGTACAGATCGAAAAATAAGTACTACCAGATCATTAAGAGGAGAAAGACGAGTAACCGGCCGTTGAGGGCATGGCCAACTCACCCAGCCTAGTGCCATCAAATTTATTGCAAACTATCAAGCGTCCGTAGATACTGTAACCTTAAAGTATTTTGTCCAGATTGTCGACTCTTGACGGCCGATTGGTCATGTAACATACTGGATCTGTCTCCTACATCCACTGCCTCCTTTTCTGACACCGTCATGATCCCCGCGGTGTCATGCAATCACCTTTCCCCATTTTTGCGTGAAATGCCAGTTCACTACAACAGAGCAAATATACATAGGCTACCACCAAGTTATCAATGCGCAGGGCGGGCCCAGCTCTATACCATGCGTACCAAAGCTGTAGGCAATATACCTTATGTAGTGTACCCATCCATAGTTACAAGAATGATCGATCACTGTTCATTGATATTCAGATATCCAGATGGATCTACAATGCACTCTCTGTTCCTACCTTTTGCCTTGCTCCTTCCGGTATTCGTTCAGTCAAGATGTCAAAAGTACATAGACCCATTTTCCTCAACGAATCTATGGAGCCATTTACTATTTCTTAGAAGCTCTAGTAATCTAGATAGCATTGTAACAATGGAAGAGAAATTAGAACATTGGATATAACACTTTCACACGTGAAGATATTGAATTCGAATGAACCAATAGCAATTATAAAGTAGATATTGAATCATACAATAACAAACGCGAGTGGTAGGGAACCAGGACTGTCTATTAAGTGTACTTTGACTGATCTCGTAGATATGTGCAGCCCCATTCATTGGATACCCCTTTAAACTCGGCACGGTAGGAGAATATTGGTAACTTCAACACACGGGTTTATATAATTTTTAGTCATTGTGCTAGCCAATGGATGCCTTCTTCTCATTGTGAAAACTACCTATATTGCAAAATAAGCATGAAATCTATCTTTTAGGCTTATATAGGTTGATGGTGGAGGGAGAGGGTCCTACCATCAACGTAATAACAGCCGGTTGTATAATGTTTTCTTCAGCCTCCTTCTTTTCAGTCAGGGTCTGGAGGACATGGTTAAAGAAAGAGGAGGGTTGCTGCTCGAGTCAAACTTTTGTCACGACATATCATGACGCCCATCCTCTCTTGGTATTCTTTGGCATTGTTTGCCAGAAGGATACATTCTTGAGGCTTCCGGGAACGAATCTAGAGGAGGAGGAGATGACACGGATGAAGTCGTCACAAGAGGGGTGAAGGGAGGAGCCGATGTCGGTGATGTGTTTGGCTGGGATACCGGGTGTGACTGGGGCATGGGTGCTGACGAAGAAATTGCACAATGCAGTGGGAAGGCCTCTTCCAAAGACGGTAAAAGTGGTGAAGAAAGTTGTGCACGGGACGACGGCGACTTCGGAGGTACCACCATGGTGCCTTTTGAAGGCGATGCCAACGATATGGAGGGCAGGCACTGAGTGGATGAGGAAGAAGGCGAAGGTGGTAATGACGATGAGTTATATTTTGGGCTAGAATCCAGAGTTGCCGCCGACGAGACTGTAGATGATTCTTCTGCAGTGACAGTAGAGCTAAAGTCCAAAGTGGCCTGGGAGATGGAGGTATCCTTGGCATGGCGTATCTCAGCACAAGTATGATCCTTGTTCCAGTGACGTTTGAGGCTTGCAGAGTGCGGGAACCTTTTACCGCATCCAGGCACGTTACATACCCATCGATGGTTGCCTTTGTGGTCGCCCTCGATGTGCTCATTTAATCGGCTCAAGTGCACGTATATCATGGGACAACCTCTGTAAGGACATGGGAAATAGTCCTTCTTGACGGGATGTGAGGCGGCCGATGACGGCGATTCAGGGAAAACTAAGGATGAGGAATCAGTTTTCGATAGTGAGGTCGACTCTTCTCTGGTTGTTGATGCTTTTGTTGTTGTTGAAGGTGCATTTTGAGAAACGGCCGACGAGAGCGGCTGCAATGGAGACGCAGTTGCAGGTGTTACGACATCCTCAGGTGCAGTACTGACGGCGTGAACAGGATCGACTGTTGTTTTGTTTTCTGCAGTGAACACTGAGGCCGGACGCATGACAGCAGCATGGGCTTGTTGGAGCCTCTGCGATCTCGGGAGGATCAAGGAAGCTTGCTTACGGCGACGCGACGTGGATGGCTCATGATGGTACTGGCTCATATGTTCGTTGTAGCGGCGCAACTCCAGAAATTCGTACGTGACCTTTCTTCCTTTTTTCTTAATGCCTTCTCGTTGTGCTGTAGTCGTCATGTTCGCACAGACTCGACAGACAAAAGGACGATACTTGCAATGGATCTTGACATGTCGAAGCAAGTGACTCCATGCTTGAAAGGGTTCGGGCTGCATGCACCCTTCCCAGCGGCACTGAAACCCGGCAGGTCCATGCCCACGGCCTCGAGCACCCTTGGGAGCTGTGGTGGGGATACCTGCATGGTCGGCTTTTATGTGGTCGATAAGGAGTAGTTTGTTTGCAAAACCTTGGCTACATCTCTCCCACCTGCATAACTCTTGAACACTGGTAGAACACGAGAAAAGGATGAAAGAAAGTTGAGCAAAAGGAGAAAATTGCAATAGCAAACTTGATGGCTATCCCAACGTGACATGAAACCTATATATCAGAAGTGTCCTTGGCCTTTGAGATCCTTTTTGTATCGAGCCTTACCTGCTATTCTCGGTGGACGTAGAGTTAAAAGGCTGACATTCATGGGACATTAGTTCAGCAAGGGGAATTTCGTCATTGGCATTGACTATTTTTGCTAGAGAGTGAGAGGAAGCCACCGTAGCTGAAGCATTCGAGGGAACGTCAGTTTCATAAACCCGTTCAACGGGCGAGCTAAGCCGGGGGAGCTTGTTCGGAGGTTCTTGGTACGACGACGGAGAAGGCGTGGGTGGAGGCGAACGCTCTGTTGGGGTACCAGATGAAGGAATGGAATCGGCTGGATAGGTGCTCTCTCGGTCACTAGGCGAGAGGCTTCTCTTATGAGTCGTCTGAAAAGGATGGCCAAGTGGAGAGGCTGATCCGTCATTGCTAGAGTCGTTTGAGGGGGGAGGGGGATCTATATTTGACATTGTTGAATGAGGGAGGGAGTTCCAGAGAGAAGTGACAGTGCAGGGAATATAGATTACAGACTAGGAACCGAGGTTATATAAATGTTAAGCACGCAAATACACATCAAAGAATGGAGAAAATGAAGAGGAAGGATAATTTTTCAATAGTACTTGACAGAAAGAATATTCAATAATCATTTGATACGAGAGAAAAATATTCTTTGTGATGTCTAGCATGCTATTCATTTTATTCAGACTCTTTCAGGAACGTGGTCAGTGCACGATGAAAACTCAACAATTGTTTGCACTAATCGTCCAAAAGATTCACTAGATTGCTAGCTCTCTGAACTTCATGTAGCTGCAGCAGTTGTCGCAATAAATCTTGCTTCTGTCGCTTCAAAGATTCAATCTACCAAAACCGCAAAAGACAAGAGGAAACCTATGTAAGAAGGCAGCTTCATCATCGCGCGCAATTTCTAATAGGTCAAAGATCATATCTTAGATTCAAAGAACTTACCATGTCAAGGTTATACTGCTCCCGCTCTACTAGCGTCTGAAGGGTTGGACCGACCAAGTTGTCCATTAGGCTCGCCAGAGATTGGACATACACGCCCGAGTTACGAATCCATGTCATTCTATCTGGTAAAGACATTGCATCCGCATCTATGCACCTTCGGTAGAGGTACATATGAGTAAACAATAATGAGAGAGAGAGGGGGGAGAGATTAGCGGGAATGAGCTTCACTCTAGATGGCATAAGCTTTTCTCTGGCCTCTTCTGCGTCAGCTAAGGCACTTACTCTGTCCGGAGGTCCGCTACTGGGATTTCTTCTGATATTTCAGTGTTTGACCGGTACAGTGAAGCAGGCGATCCTGTTCTAGCTTGTACTGCAGACTCACTCTCTGCATCAATCATGATCGTGTCGCCTTCTGGATCCCATCCCTTCAATTGTGTTGCCGACAGTGACGCAGGGGACTGAGAGTTAATATCCCGTCCAAATGGATTGGAAGGTGGGTACTCTGACATGGGTGATCCTGACCATGGTCCTGAGCTCATATTCTTGGTGCTGTTGCTGCCAGTATGGCTCTTCGATACCTTTTCGCCATCAAATTTGCGATACTTTTTTGGAATGGAGCGATAAAAAGATTGTCGTTGTTCATCAAAAATACGCTCTGATACTTCCAGCAGCTTTGGCAAGGTAAAGCTGTCCATGGGGTTTTCGTTCACAATATAGAAGGGCAACTTGACATGTACGCAACCGGAATCTGTATCGCGCGACTGAAAGCATGTCACTTGCACCTTGTTGGACTAGATTTGGCATAGAGTGATAGGATTGATGGAAGATAAGAGAGAGTATTCTTACTCCATTGACATGTTGGTAGCCACAAGTCATTCATTCGCATACATATTCGCTGTCGGTATTGAAGCAGGATACAATCATGCCAATGAACCTGTCATCCATGAGTTGTTGCGATAGCTGGGTTCTCAAATCTAAACGTGATTTAGTGAAAAGAAAGAAAAGAAAAGAAAAGAACCAGGGTTAAATAGAGCTTGGATACACGCCATGAAGGCTTTACCATGCGGACAAAATATGTAACATACCCACGTGGGATGGGAACACTGTGATGTGAGGATGGCTATGGTACTAACGATGTCAAAGATGCTGAATTTGTCAGCATTCATCCTCGCATCAAGTTTTCTTCAGTTCAAGACAAACGGCTTTCCCTTAGTTTCACATACCCAGCCGATCACCCGTGTCGTTTTTCCCGTAGATTTTGTGATTTCCTAGAACCATTAAACAATGGACAGAGTTGGGGGTAAAACTTAACATATTTGTATCTGGACTTAAGCTTACGATAATTCTTCCTTGGCGAAGCGATTCATACCTCTGCTTCAATAGCGGCCATTGAGAGTTGCTCGGGTCCTATCTCGACGCGATCCTTGCGCTTTTCTGTTCTGGTGAGAAGTGATACTCCATCGATGCGGGCTACCTGCTTCGAGTTTTCATACTATGGTAATAGTTCCCGACCAAAGTAGTCATGGCAACGAGTTGTTCAGGAACATGTCTCCTTCCAGGTTGGAATCATAAGCGCGTTGAAACTGGGTTAAAAAAAGTGCGTTGTCTTACCACCCAGTCTCCCATAAGCATTCCCATGATTTCCTCCTACTCGCGAACAGAGAATAGAGCAAAGAGATATTGAGAGGCGAAAGGGGAGTTAGGGTAAAAGGAGCCCTCACACGCTTGCCAAGAATATTGTCAAGTCAACTGTTAGCTTCAAGACGAGTAAGTGCAATGAGTACTTTTTCTGTGGAAAAGGCATGAGCAAAGAGGATGTGGAGCACGTTCGAAGTAATAATGACTTCATCAAGACCATTGGCTTTGTTCATGTTGTATGGATGGAAAGGATTGGTGCTAGGCAAGGGAGATGCCATGACAATAAGAGAGATGTGTGGCAAAGACAAGCAAGTGGAAGGTTCACGTCTGAAAAAAATGGGTTGGTATTTTATTGGGCGTGCCCTGTGACACGGTGATTGTGAGCGACACACTCTTCAAACTTGACCGTCTTGCCTCCAAAAATATCAAGTGCACTGGATTCGTATTGCCCATATAGCTGGTATTAGTTTAGTGTGCTATATGTTTTCTTCTTTGGGTATTAACATAAGAATGTGTCCTTCTTCATTTCCTGCTTACCTTCCAAAGGTCAGATCTACCTTGCCATTGGATAGTGTATCAACAAGATGTAAATCCGATAGCGCTATATGCGTTGATGGAAATATGATAAGTAAGTGGAGGGTTTGGCAATTATCCATTACTGCGCGAGCATTCTGAAGAGACGTTGCCAACATACCATATGCGCCACCTGCATACGTCGTAGGAATGGTTGTCCACTGACCAAGAGCTAAAAGGAAGAATAAAAAAAATAGTGAGCTGGAAGTCCAATGTTCTGCTTACTAAAAGATATGGGGCGGTCAGTATCGTATACAGTTTGATCTCCGTACCCTTCACAAGGTCTTGGTCAATTCCTCTGCAAAGTCCTTCTACATCGGCGGCATGGACAAGGAACTCGGAGCAGTAGTTGGCCAGCAGATCCAGCGATTCCTTATTTACAGTCAAATCTGTCAAGGTCTGCCACTTGTCCATGGCGATCACCCATTCGGATCCCCGTTTCCGGCATGACACATCCACCACAAGCCGCTCTTTGCCAACTGCCTTGCAGAGGGACTGTAAGCGCTCAAGAGAGAACTTTGCACCAGGGAAGAGATATGAGGTAACGATAACCTAGATATAAAAGAGCCTGTCAACCTCGTGGTTCTCCATGAACTACAAATATTTGCGAGAGAGGCGGTAGCTTTGTAGCACATATACCTTGTCAGCGCCTGCGTCGATCCACGCCTGCGCGTTCTCAGCAGTAATACCTCCACCGATCTGAAGCCCACCTAGATATATTTTTGTGTGTGTATGTATGTGCATTGCATGAGCGTAAAGGTGAGATGAGGTCAACGCCACCAAGGTAACCAAAGTTGAGATATTATCACGATCAAATCAGTGATTTCATCGTACCTGGCCATGCTCGAAGACACTCCAATGCGGCCTCGTCATTGCCAGGACCAAGCTTGATAACATGTGCGCCAGTCAGGTTGTTTTGTTTGTACAGGGTTGCATAGTAGCTAGGAGGTTCACTGGTGTAGCGAAGGAGTAGAGGGAAGGTAAGCACCAGGCCTTTGGAGGGAAACATCCCATCAAATATGAGGATTAACTTCGCTCAGGCTAACCTCGACACAAAGTTGGTACGCAGGGCCGACTCGTCCTTATCGTTAAGGGAACCGCCGACGATCTGCTTGACCTTGCCGGAGTGCAGGTCGATACAGGGTCTGAATACAGTGGGCATGGCGAACAGTGGAATGAAATTGAATGAAAGAGCGTAAAACGAATGAATGTGAGGGTGGAGGTGAGAAAAGTGATCAGGTTCCCCAGTCCCCTCACTTTGCTGGATACCCACAATCTTGTCCAACCACCTCTTTAGTAGACTGGTGAGTCAATCGCTACTGGAGGAGTTGTCCTCTTCTCTTTCTTGCGTACACACAGTCACGCTATCTCGCCTAGATATAGCTATAGTTCACGTTCTCCTGCTCCTTGTCCTTCAGTCCCTGCCTTCACCTCCTTGTCCCCATTTACCTTTTACTTTCAGTTCATTCGAAATTTCCGCATTGGTCACACTTTCCATCAGTCATCATTTCACATCTCTTTATATCATATGCCCTGTTAACCCTTCTTTCTCGACACGGTGACTCGACGCTAAATTGATACCTGACCCGACGCGTTGTCTACATACAACTGGTGCTGCTCTCAACGTTCTTTTACCTGGCATTCGCTCGCCCTCAAATCACTTACCGCCATCAAAGGGCTCGTGCACGTTTTCAAAATATACCTTCTCTTTATTGTAACCACAAGTAAACAAAAAAGAGTACCAGTCCGGCTTTCCTTGATTAACCTCCACTGTCATGGCGACAAGTTCGAACTCTGCTTCAGGCTCGTCTGGGATAACCGCTCCAGAAGCTGGCGCTGGTTGGCCGTGGACAGTTGTACCACCTGAACCACAACAGTACGGAGAGGCTCTTATCCAACCAGCTCCACACCCTCCGCCAGAACCTCACATTGTCAACCAACCCACTCTCAATTTGACGCCAGCTTTCAGTTTCGGGTCACAGCTAGGGCTACTAGTCCCCAAGCTTGTCCATGACACTGTCATGTCGTAAGGTCTAATTTATCTGATTCCAGAGTGTTAATATCAACGTATTGAGCATAACCCTCTCCAAAACAGCATTGACGTGTGGCTGAAGATGGCGAGCAGCTGTGCTTTTTGACTTCGCTTGTCTCTCTACTGCTCTCTATTGTCCTGCCACTTGTTGCAAGAGGGAAAGGGGACAGAGTCACACGCAATCCATAATCCATGGAGGGAGAGCATGAGACTTGAGACAGGGGAAAAGGGATGTGTGTATGAAAGATTATGCCCTACTAATATGGTGGTTTGGCTTCGGTGTTCTTTCTGATCTGATGTAGACCTGTGCCAAGAGGAAAGCGATTCATGTGTCGAATTGTTCGGAAAAATAATGGCGTTGACAAGCGGATTAACCCCATCTATGAGCTCTCTCTGGAGGACCCACATCAACATACGAAAGTACTACTCCTAGTAGCGACAAAACGAAAGCGAAGCAAAGGCAGCTACTATTCAATCACAAGCAATCTTGACAATGCGTACGACTATGACCGGAAAGCCACTGATCATCAATATGGTGTACTAGGCAAGCTACGGTCAAACTTTCTCGGAACAGTCTTCAACATTTACTCCAATGGCCGGAATCCCTTTAAAGAACCAAAGCCAGCAACCGTAGGGTCGCAACCGGGTACAGCGAATGTGGCCACTTCATCTGCAAGCATGGACGCTGTCAGATCAAAGGGAAAACCGGCTCGAAAGTATTCTTCTGCAGGTGATCCAGAACATACCGACAAGAAGGGATTTACCAAGCGAAGCAATAAGCAAGACTTGCCTATCCGGCAGGAACTTGGAGTTGTGATTTACGTAATGTCTGAATGAGATGTGTCCACGCAATTCCTCGCTTCTCTCCTTACTGTTGCTGAATAGTACTTATCAGAAGATTGATCTTGTCTCTTTATCATAGAACCCCAATGTTCTTGGCCTTAAAGGGCCGCGCAAAATGACTGTCCTAATGAACATGATGACTCCACAGGGGTCTATGATTGAATGTCGCCCTTCAGAGTCTAAGGACACGTTGATGGCACGGTATTCCTCTGGCGATCGATCTAATCTTCTTGTGCTGAAGAACAAGAGTCCACAGTGGAATGAAGGTGAGAACTCAAAGTTTGATCCGCTTTCTTGCCAAATGTCTTGAATGTCTCCAGTATTGTACTCCGCATATACCACATCTTGCTCACCAATCTCGACTCACTCTATTTTGGTTTCCATATATGCAGAGACAAGCTCATTCGTCCTAAATTTCAATAACCGTGTGTCTCTTGCATCTGTCAAGAATTTCCAGATTGTACACGATGATGATTGTAAGTTGTTACTCGCCTAATATAAGCCTTTGAATTAATGTTGACTTCTATGCACTCTGTTTATTGATATCCGAACTTTCCCCCCATTATCGTGCCTATAGTGGAGTACATAATCATGCAATTCGGAAGGATTACCGAAGATAGCTTTACAATGGACTGTCAATACCCGCTAACACCTTTCCAGGCATTTGCTATTGCCCTGACGAGCTTTGACGCCAAACTGGCTTGTGAATGAGGGGATTAGATGGCACACACATTAAACAAAGGCGCTCGCTTCTTTGAGCCTGTTTCTCGTGACCACTCGCATCAGGACGCGTAACACTCACATTCAACTGCTTACTCCATAGACTTTGAACGCTCCCAAGTTCTATTTGTTGTAAACACTACTCTCATAGTCACCTTTTTACAGGTCAACTTTCGTATCATAGTTACTGAGACAGGAGAGATCTAAAGAGTAAGATGAGCAAGGGTGGAAGGAAAATGACGCAAAGCGGTAATGAGTGAATTCATCCGCTCATCTTTACCCATACGATGGATTTATAATCCACGTTTTGAAGGATCAATCTTGCATGTTTGGGATTGGAGTCGTATCAGCTAAGAGATATTTTTGCGTAGTGAGACCATGATACACTTCCAAAGTACTTCAACAAGACATCCAAAAGTCGCAGTTTTTTCAGAGCTTGAAAGCAGCGGCGGTGCATTAGGATGAAAAAATGCCGATATGATGAGCATCAAGAACGTTTTGGGATGCTGCGGCAAGCTGGCTCCCATGAATCGGATCGCTACTGGCTCTCTCAAGGTGGAGCCTCCTGCGCAGTTGTGTGACTGGGAATTTTGCAATGGTTGAAGAAGGTTGTTGAGAACCTTAATAGACATTACATGTTCGGTATCACCTGTGCTCGTTATAGAAGGAAGAAAGCGATCGTCCCAGTTTTCTATGTTATCAATTATTCAGCAAGCGTGCGAAAAAGGACTTGGCGTAAGAGTTGGAGTAAAAACTGTCTTGTTGCGGGTAAAGGGTTGCATAAGACACAAGTGGTTAGAAGGACGAGGACATGAGGGATGGTGCTTGATCTGCTATGTGGTATGAAAATAAAAGACGTACCGGCTGGTGAAACTCTAATCAATTTATGGATCTCTGCACACCGAAATGTTGGATCATTGACAAATGCCTTAGGTGCAGTCCTTTTGATGCCAGTTGGAATCGTACAAGACTAGCGAAACCTGAAAATTTCTACACATACAGGGATATCGCACGGAGGGATGGTGTCAAAAAATGCCGATAACAAGAAAGATAAAGGAAGGAAAGGTGGGATGCAAATAGGGGTGTTTGAAAAGGTCAGAGGGATTGTTAACGCTGCGCATAACCACGACAACCCTAATTGAACGGTTTGTACGACTGAGTTTCAATGTCAGCGACGGATGGGTAAGCCTAAACCACTGCTGTGCAAAATAGAGGTGGCGTGTAGGAGGGTACTAGTTAAGAGCAAAACAATAAACATCCCCACTCAGTCCCCGTGTTGCCCACTTTTTTTCTGGGCTAATAAATGCCGCGTATCACGTTCATTTGTGCAAAAGCACGTACACGAAAGTGCACACTATGGTGACAAATACCCTTTATCTACTCAATTCCCCCCTTTCCCCTTCCATAAGGTTCTCTTCTCCTTTGTTTCCAACAACCTGGAAGAAAATGTATATAAGTAGACCATTGCTCAACACTTTTGGATTTTCATCTATTGCTTCTTTGCTAAAACTTTCTGCATATCTCTCGTCGCTCTGAAATCTATCTCTGTATCCATTCAGCGCAATAGAAGCAGCTCCTCTCTCCACTCAAGTTAACTCGCAGTATTCGTATTCAGAGCACATCCTTATCGCTTAAAAAACTCCCTTCTCCAGCAAAATTTCCACACTTGCTTCGCGCACCATCCTTCTAATCTCATACGATTCGAGTAATGTCGGAACACGAAATACCCTCGACACTCAAGGCAGAATTGCCATGGTACAAGACACTTCAAAGATACAGAGGAGCACTCCTCCTGATCATCAGTCTAGCAAACTGCCTCGATATTATCAATGTTGCTTCCGTCACTATCGCACTACCAAGTATACAGGAAGAAATTGGTTATAAACCCAACCAACTACAATGGTAAGAGCAGCGCAAAAGGATTTTTCAGCATAGCAGACGAAGGTGAAGAAAGAGACATGGAGTATCAACACCGATAGTTCGACTTCTCAACTTTTTTGAATTCTTAGGGTTGTGAGCGCCTATTCTCTCGCTTATGCTGCCTTTCTGTTGATGGGTGGCCGACTTGGAGACTTGTTGGGCCACCGACGCGTCTTCATCATCGGTACTGCGTGGTTTGCCATCTGGTCACTCATTGTTGGGTTCTCTAAATCAGCCGTCTTCATGTCCATCAGTCGTGCTCTCCAGGGTATGGGGGCTGGTTTTACAATCCCAAGTGCTCTGGCGCTGCTGACAACCAATTATTCGGTGGGTCCTGAGCGGACACGAGCTCTGTCCCTGTTCGGAGGAGCTGCATGCGCAGGGTAGGTGAAACTTTTATAAAGACTTTTTTCTGGTGTACCCGTTGGAATTGGCTTGGGGATTGTAACTTGTTGAGCACCTCTTGACCAGGACTCTAAACTCTTCACTCAACCTTTCTTCAATGTTTAAATCGACAATAGTCAGACACTCGGAGTGCTTCTCGGCGGTGTTTTCGATGCAGTAAGTAGTAGAGCGTTGCTCCTTTTTTAAATGTCCCCCCTTTCGATAATGGGTTAGGTGGTTTCCTTTTGTACTTTAACCCTCCCCCTTAGATGTGTGGTGAATGTTCTCCTTTTTTTTTTACATTTTTATGCTCTGTATTTTTTAACGGGTGTTAACCAAAGATGTTCCTTTTGTTCTTGATCCTACTACTATCTCATTCTATTGATATCTACACCCGTCCTTCGCGTGCCATACAAAAAAACCACAGACAATTGGCTTCGAGTACATCTTTTTCATCACGGCCATCATATCCGCACTGATCTCTGTGTCGGGGTACTTTATCATTTCTGAAGAGATCCACCACCAACAACCGACAGACCGGCGCATTGACGTGGTAGGAATGATCACCTTCACAGCTGGTATTGTGACCATCGTCTACTATCTGAGCGAAGGCACGACGGCTGGGTTTGGCGTAGGAAAAACGCTCGGTCCGTTTGTAGCAGGCCTGGTCCTTTTGACATTTTTTGTCTGGTGGGAACTGCGGATCTCGTATCCCATCATGCCACCACACATCTGGCGGTCGCTACGATTTACATCGTCGACGGTCATTATTGCATGCATCACGGCTTGCTACAATACTATGATTTTCTTTTCATCGCTGACGTTCCAAAACGTGCTCGAGTATAAGCCAATCGAGACGGCGTGCGCATACATTGTGCATGGCGTTGGATTGATCGTGGGTCTGTACTCGGTTTCGTACTTGTACCGGTATCTCCGGACGAAGCTCGTGATGTGTATCGGCTTCCCCATCATCATCGTCTCAGCTATCATCTTTGCCCAGATCAAGGTCGGTGTGACGTACTGGGAGCTGCCGTTCGTCGCACTTTTGGTCAACTGTATCGGCTTGTCGCCGACTTGGCTGACTGCACAGGTCAACTCGGTTACCGATGCAAAGAACGAAGATCAAGGTGTTGTTGGCTCGGTAGGTTAAATTAAGCAAACAAAACATGAAAAAAGCGTGGGATTATATTTACTTGTACTTTTCTTTGTCTCTCTTACAACTAACCCTTACGTTATTTCTCGGTTCATGGCACCTCCTTTTTCCCATCCTCCTCTTCGAAAAAATTAGATCTTCAACATCGCTCTACAGCTCGGAGGCCCTCTAGGCCTGGCTATTTCAACCATCATTGCCGACAGCAAGAACCGCGGTCATGAGCATGAAGGCCCATCCGGACTGATGCCTGGCTACAGTGCAGCATTTTACGCAATGGCCGTTATGGGTGGTGTCGGTCTGTTGCTGACCATCCTGCTGGTGCCGAATCAGGACCCTCTCACACTCTCTGCATTCGAAGGTGAACTGATCATGAAGGACAAGCCAAGCAAGAAGAACAAGAAGGATAAGACAAGCACTGAAGCTGATTTGGAGGGCAAGGGCGATATTTCTGTTGAGGAGCTCAAGATTGGTGATGCTGGTGTCCTAGTGAGCGGCAACTTGGCGTCGTCGCAGAGCTTGGAAAGCCATCAACAAGGGTTGCCAGCGAGTGAGATACAAAGCGTTTCATCGTTGGAAACAGCCGCGGACGACGAAAAGAGTAAGACGACTCCATCGAAGATAGAGGTCTAACCAGTCATTCGAAAATGGCGAGCCATAGAAACAAGAGCTGGATGAATAGATTTTATAATTATTTTTTTCATTTTGTATAGATAATCGTATAGTGTCCTTGTTCAGCGAGGTCAATACCATTTCATTTTGAATGATGCGTTGAGTTCAATATAAGAAAGATGTACAAATACAAAAAAAAAGGCTTCATGTTATGGAGGTTTAATAGCGATGAATGTGATTAAAAGTTTTAACGATTCTAAAATGGTATAACAAGCGAAGAAGAGAGGAAAGAGGCTCGCGGAAAAGAATTGGAAAACTCTTCAAGACAAAGCGGAGGAAACTACAGGCTCGCTACTTTGCGCCACAAAGACCATCCTGGTCCTTTTCATTCTCGAGCTGACGAAGCTGAGCCGCTCGTGCAGCCAACTCCCGTGGAGTCATAGGGTTTCCAAAATTATCCAATATCGGCTGTTGCGGACGGTTTCCACTGGACCCTCCAAGGACGTACGTTCCGCCTTGCCATGTTGTTGCCGCTCCACCGTCGACATCGTCATCAAATATATCTGGTCCGAGGGCCGACTTTGCACCTCCTTCTGGTGTGAAATAAGTGTTGGCTCTTTGAGCTGTCAGTCCATGACCACCATGGGCAGTCCAGTCGAGTTCTTGGACCTCCTTGTTGAGTTGACGGTTGAGGGCATGGAAACGGTCATCGTGTTCGCTCCATACGTTATGGGCAAGCTCATGGAGGAGCACCTTACGGATCGCATCGTAATGCCGGAAACCCTCTAGGTCATCGGTGCGCAGGCGCAGTGCAATCAGCTCACCCTTGTTGCGGTTGTAGCCAAGAATTGTCTTTTCAGCTGGTGAGAGCTCGATCAAGGTCCCGACGCTCCAGCGATGCTGTTTCATGATCCCCCGGATTCCCAAGTCATCTCGGAGGCGCTCTAGGATTGTGCGTGCCTTGTCCTGTTGAGTGAATTGAGGTAGTACTTCAATCCGCCCAAAGGTATATTGGTCATCGTCGTGGGTGGTCCTGATAGGCTGTGCTATTCTCTATGTGTTGAAAATAAAATAAAATAAAGCCGTATTAAAACAACTATTCCAATTTCATACATCAATCGATAGTTCCAGATACAATCCAACAACAAAAAAGGTAAGGATATTATTCCTTATCATTCAACTATCATCTGCCTACCTTGACAGGTGGAGCTGGTCGATTGTATTTCTTTCGCGCAGCAATACGGCCATCCATGGCTTCAACTTGAGCGCGCTCCTTGTCTGAAAGTCCCATGACCATGAGTTTCGGGTTGTTTTTGAGCAGTTCTGGATAATCTGTTATCATGGATCCAGGAATGGGATGCTCCGCAGCATATTGGCCGCCGTCGTTTTCTGTTTCAGGCAAAGGTGGCGGTCGTATTATCTTGCCCTTGAGCAGTACCTTCTGGAATGAAACAGGTACTTGCGTCACCGCCGAGATGCGATCCAGCAGTTCGTAAATGGTCTCTGAGGACGAAATTTCCACTGTATGCTTGGCGCCTTTGAAAGTGACTTGAAGCGAGAGTAGTGTGTCAACGTCATCATGGGCTGATATTATCGTCTGTGTGTCCTGTGAAGCACTTGGATTGTTGTTCGTGTTCTGGTCAAGAGCAATCGTATCCGAAGATTGTGGGATATTGTGCTGAATGTCTTCCATGTCGCTCCGAGGCCACTGAATCTCGTAAATGAGGACGACTTTAGTGCACTTTGGTTTATTCCACTGGAACTGTGCTTGATTTTATTCTTCCTGATTGCTTGGCTGTGTACTCTGGCTGGTTCACCGGCAAAGCGTAAAACAGCACAACGGTGTGTTGAAAGTGAAGAAGGATGGACAATAGAGTTTTGGGTGGGTTGAGTTGAGTTGGGAATACGCAATCTTGTGGAGGACGCTTTTATATTGATCTCTCAGGTTCGATCGATCCTCCTCTGGCTGACAAATTGGGCAGTCACGAGCCCTCTTTTTGTGGAGGCATTGCCACCAACATTAGCTAACCATACAAACATGGATAATTGTTTTTTTTTATTTTTTTTGCGTGCTTTTGATATCGAGAAAAATGTACAGGTTGAAAATAAATAGAGAATATGGGAAACGAAATAGGAAAAGAGAATGGAAGATAAAAGAAAACACAATAAAGCTGAACCAAAAAAAATCAATCCTAACAGCATACGACCTACATGATACATAATGTTGTTGTTTCTCCCAAATAAGAAAAATAAACTCCTTGGCATGCAATAAAAAACAAAAACGACAATAAACGAAAAAGGGCATAATGGGGGATGTTTTTCTTATCAATGTTGATCAGAATGACTACCGGCTCCATAACCGCACGGTCGAGTCCTGTCCTCCAGACACCAGCAGTGAATCAATGTAGCGCACACTCTCCACAGTGTTGGTGTGCCCAGTATAGTACGAATGCTTCTGATTCACACGGTCATAAATCTATCAGATTGTGGTATGAAAATATATGAGTTGGATTGAACATAAACCATACAGTCCTTTGCATCTTAAAACGCCAAAATTTAGGTTCGCCTTTTACCTTCAAGCTGTCTCCTGAAGCAACCACAATTTGCTGAGTATCAAATTGCAGACTGTTGACAGGGTCTTCATACTGCAAAATCTCTTGGATGCCGCCCATACGCAGATCCCAAATGCGCACACTTCGATCGTGACTGCCACTCACAACATGATAGTCATCAAATTGCAGCGCAGAGATGGGTCCTGTATGGCCAACAAGTGTTCTATGCGACTGTCCCGATCGAACTAGTTTGAGGAGAAAAAAACGAATGTCAGTCACAATGAGTATGAGGATGATAAAGCTGCAAGTTAAAGTTGTGAACTGATCCCTAGTCGTCACACTTACGATCCCACATGCGGATAGCTCCATCGATCGTTCCTGTGCAAAGAGCATACTGCCAAAATTGCAAGCTACCAACATAGCTAAATTCGCTGGGTTCGTCCATCCAACTAGACCATGTTCCAGAAGTGCCCATTGCCCAAAGCAAGTCCATCGTCAGGACGCACTGCCCTGTCGTCAAATCCCATTCCTTGATTGTCTTATCATTGGAACCGGAGAGCTACACAATGAAAGCGCCAACAAATATATTAGTTTTTCTGCTGTATGATTTTTCATAACAAGCTTGTCTAAATTGTTCACGATATCTACCACCGCCATTGAAAGCAGAGGTCGCAAAAACTACACTTACCAATTGGTTATCTTCAAAATACAAGCATGTCACCTTGCCAGTATGGCCCATCAGTGTACTAGACCAGCACGAGTCCAGCATGGTAATGGCATCAGTTGATGCCCGGGAGTAATCTTCCAAATCGGGCGAGACAGGTTCCTCGGGTGTACTATCCATTGTGGCCTTGTTGGAAATAGTGGCAGCGCCATTAGCCTTGTTGGATCCATTACTTCCATTGGTTGAGTCTGAGAACGAGGGCGAGGATGGGCGGGATGTTTGCGAGTTTGGAATGTCTGTCAGATTCCAAAGGCGGATAGTGTGGTCATTCGAACCCGTCACTAGCTTTGTCTGCGTGAGTTGCATGCACTCCACTGCATCCTCGTGGCCTGGCAGTTGACCCAGGCACTTAAATGTCGACAAATCCCAAACACGAACAGTACGGTCCTTCGAGGCGGTAACAAGTGTTTCATATGGTCCGTTCAAATCCAAGCATGTAATGACACCATCATGACCATAAAATGTGTGCATGCAGGTGCCAGAGTCTCGTGTCTCTTCGCGGTAGGCTAGTGCAAGAGCTAGAATAAAGCGTGATCCACACATTTGCGTGTCAGTATACCAAAACACTGCAAAATCTATTGGGGGAAAAATAAGGCAAATGTCATCCTGTTTTGTAGGCTTACGTTCACCACTGTTATTCTTGGTTCCTTCCGAAATTGACGCCAATTTTTCGTTAAGGTCTCCCACTATACACAAAATAAGGAGAAAAAAAATAACATCACATGTGAGGACATAGTTCACCGATATGCCATTGGAGGAAGGGCTCGCTATTTTGTTCTGCCATGCGACTTTGAAACATACGTGTATCTGCCAGATCATCTTCCCGTTCAGTTAGCTTGGAGAGCTTGTATTTGAGATTTGTCTGCTTGGCCACAAGAGACTCGATGGAAGCTGCTACCTGAGCCAGTTCCGTTTGCAAAACAGCCTATAGTTGCCACAGAGATCGCAAAGCAGAGGTGGTTGTTGAGTGAAACGTCCAGCAAAAATGCCATATATTCAAATCCAAGTACTCGCACCAAGTTCTTATACCTTCTGCGTTTGCAATTTGACCTGTTCTTTTATAGTCCTTTCTCGTTCATGTAGCAGTGAAGAAAAGAGTTGGTTGGGATCATCCTCGTCCACTAGAGCAATATGAAGAACAAGACAAAAAGAATTGGAAAACGATATTAAGTCATGATGGCTCCAACTTTCATGTCCCCCCCCTCTCTCTCGCTCTCTGGATATCAGTACATGGATCCATTTGAAAAAGACGTAAAGAGTTTTCCAGAGAAAAAGGGAAAGGGAGAGGAGAACGTACTCCTCTTTCGGGGGAAAGGACCGTCCTTTGGCCTAAATTCCGACTCTCACCTCCCCCAATGCAAAGACATTCCTTCCTGGTTTCCCGGCGACAGTCCCACCCAACTTTCTTCTTTCCCCATTGGCATAGTTCCCTCACGAGATAACACGGGAAGAAAATACTCCCATGCACGATGAGGAAATCTTAAACTAGTAACCCGCCGTGGATTGGCATGGCAGCGAGTGTCGCCGTTGTTGTTGTTTTTTGAGTAGCAAGCCCCACCAACAAGAGATCCTCATTCCCATCGTCGATCCAAATAAATTGGTAAAATACCCTTTCACATTCTCCCCCTCAAGCTCTGCATTTTGTTTGTGTTGATGTTATTATTAGAGTTACCTTCGCCAAAGCCATTCCGTCGCCGTCGATGATGACCTTTGCTCTTCTTTCCGTTCTTGTGATGGTGGTGATGACCGGGATACGTCGCCTTGAAACCCTGGAATAAGGATATGCGAGCGCCAGGATCAGGGATATCCTCCTGCAGCAATTGATCTGCTGGTGGCGGCGTTGCGGGGCGCGTGCCTGTCAGCGCCAGCGCGTGCGCGTTGGCAGTGGCCCGTTTCAGGTATTGGGTGGCCATCAGATGGGGAGCCATGCCTGAAAGACCCGTCAACGACGCGATCCCTGTCAGATCACCCTTGACGGCCTGTGCTGTAAGAGGTGAAAAAATGATGCTGCTCGTTGTCGAGAGCGTGTTGCGCGCCGAAGACGCAAAGTCTGACACATCAAACGCATGTAGTAGTTCCATGACCCGATGGCGTGGCCGCTCAAGGCCTGAGACTACAAATTCTGAGATGCGCCTTCCAGAATTAGCTATTAATGACGGACGAGGCGATCCTGTCGTGGTGACAAGCGCTTGCTGTGGTTGTTGCTGCTGCTGGTCCTGCGGTCGCCCATTGTTGGATGCAGCATTTGAGGAAGGAGTCGACTTCCGTGATGAAGACATTGATGTAGTAGTAGAAGAAACAGAAGAGGCACCAAGCATGGTGCGCTCGACGCCGAGGGAAAGTAAACGGGTTGCTTGTGTGAAAAGAATGCGATCAAAGAATCAAGGGCTACGAGAGGCAGAGCTCGACGTGGATGGACCCTTGTCGGGCAACTTGAGAATCGAACAGAGGCGCAAAATCAGAAAAAAGTGAAAAGACACGACGGTCTCAGTTTGCACAATAGAGACGAGCGCTCAACCTTGGCTGGACTAAGCAGTGGGAACAACCCAAGGGGTCCGAGGAGGTGAGCGAGAGAGAGGAAGAAGGACTAAAGAGGGAGAGGAAAGGAGGGGACAAAGAAAGAGGAGGAAAACGAAGGTCAGGCCGGGTTGTACAAAAGAGCAATTTGACATCAATTAAAGGGCCTTTTGGGGAACAAGGTCCAAAGCCAGTTGTACTCTTCATTGAATACACCCTTCTTTATTTCCGGCATACTGCACACAACATACTGTGCTCGAGAATAGCCAAATAAACGGTATGTGCGCGAACGCGTCTTTTGGGGGTTTACTGAGGAGAGAGAAGAGAAAAAAGATTGGAGTGAAAGAGACGATGACTGGTCCCTGTCCACAATGACCAAAGCGGAGATGGTGCAAAATGAGGGCAATCACTCAATATTGAACAAACGCACACCTAAAAGAAAATGAAGGGCGAATACCACGATGAACCAATGCGTTAATGGGCATGAACAATCAGCCGACCCTTGAATGAATCATGATCCATTCCCATCCTCATCCACTCTGCACCTCTCGATTTGCTACGTCACCGAAAAGAATTGTAGCTGGCGCGAACCTTCCAAACATGTAGCATGGTAACAACCAAACCACCGACAAATGTGGTGGGTGTAAATTTGAGGGTGTCGAGTGTACTCTAGCATAAGATTGACAGCCTCCTGCCTTAAGCTACTGTATTTGCCATTGGCACATGAACTCCAAAGAAAATGTGGTTTGCAGGAGGATTGATTTGAAAAAAACCCCCCAGAAGGGGGGCCATTGCGTATTCCAGATATATCGTTGTATTGTTCACACTGACTTGTCGATCCACGTAATTTGAGGTTTGTTGAAGCTATAGAAGTGAGAGAAGCCATTTACGGTCATGAACGCACTCTTTCATATTAATGCCCGCTTGATGACCTTGAAGAAATTGGGAGGGAACATGTCCACAATGCCATACAATACACTCTTTCTGTAACACAGGAATAAGCTTCCTATAGTTATGCATTTCACAACGCCTTCATGGCATCGTTATAAAGCTGACAGTCATAGCCTAATACATTCTTGGTTGTATGTCAAGAACATATGACTACTGCTTCATTGTTGACTGCTCACCCTTTTTTCTCAGCTCTGGATCAATTGTCACAAAGCTCTGTCCAGAAGAATATGAAGTTTTCAAAAGGATCGGTGGAGATTAGCTGGAAGAACCGTTTAATCTATTGTCAGCCTTGTCATTATCATCGTGTCTATACCAAAATTGTTGGATCACGATACCTGAGGGATGTTGGAGCTACAAAGGCGTTATGGAATTT
The DNA here is from genome assembly GCA_016098105.1 of Actinomortierella wolfii. Classification (NCBI taxonomy): domain Eukaryota; kingdom Fungi; phylum Mortierellomycota; class Mortierellomycetes; order Mortierellales; family Mortierellaceae; genus Actinomortierella; species Actinomortierella wolfii. Next base: position 29,774 of record JAAAIY010000241.1, read on the forward strand.
GAATCGAATCACTTCATACTGCGGGTTGGTGAATCAAAAACAGTCGTGAAAACATTTGTTGGATGCTCTACAAGACATATGCTCAGCCTTGTCACATACAAAAAATGTTTCTTGAAGAAGGCATAAAAATTTGCCACGCATATCACATCTTTATATTTTCTTTCCTCAATCAATCCCTCCTTTAGTACCGACCTTCACTCTTGGCACCTCATGTCTTCTTGTTCACGCATCCTTCTATCCACTAGTCCGAACTCCCAACAATTGCATAGCAACATCATACCTCGTTTACCTTTGGAATGTATCGCAAAGGTGATTGAGTGGATCGACAACCGTCAAGACTTGTTCAGCCTCCTGACTGTCAGTAAAGATGTTTTCCTTATTGCCGCCCGTTGCCTTTACCGTGACCCAATCAAGAACAATATCCATCCGATCGATGATAATACTCGCAGGCTGATCCTCTTCCTCCTATCCCTATCTCCTGCCACTGGCAAGGATATCGATATCATACACCAATCCAACGGCTTGCCTCCTTGTGGTACACCACTCTATCCGCAACCTATGCTAGACTATCTCTCTTTGGTCAAAGTTATTCATTGGAGAGGTCGATTATATGGCGAGGATCACCTTTGCAGCGCACTCAGATACCCGAACAACGATATTTGTAGGCAATTAACATGGTCTTTTGTCGGTCACCGACTGGACGAGGTAGAAGAATTAGAGATTGATGTTGATGACCAAGAGCGATACCTCAGTCATGCTGTCAAGATGAATCGCCTACGTAAGATCTGGATTCATATTGGCAAAACTCTTAATTACCAGAGCATGTTCGACTTTGCTGAGGCAATGATAAAGGCAATCCAGTTTCATCATGGACTCGATCAACTCAAAGAATGCCATATGATCCCCAATCCTCTTGTTGAGGGTAAGTGCTTCCAGGTTGTTTTTCTTACCATTTTTCGTATCATTGCCAATCAATTAATGGTCTCATGAGACCCACAGTATATGGTTTGATAGATGCATTCCATATTCTCACTTTAGACTGAGAACTTTCGTGGTATTTGCTATTAGGTCCAAGCGGAGGAAGCCTAAACTCTGGTGTTCCGGACGAACTTCATGATATTGATCTTAGCTGCACATCTCGAGTTGTTTCACTTCTCCCACCACCGAGGCAATACCCTACGCTTCCCAGACCAGATGGATCGACTGTTTCGTTGAATCAACCCTTTGATCCTTATGTGGCAACAGTCCAAAGCATATGGCGCCCAAACCATCCACATTGCGATGTTTCCTGGAAGGCTTTGATGGAGTTGTACCCAGGTCACTCTCATGCTCAAATCTTGCAGCGCTTCCGTGGTCTGACTTCGCTTCACATTGATACTGAGGTAGTTAATGGTGATGATGAGGATCTACTGGCATGGGCTGCATACGAAGCTGAGCACTACCATCAGCAATATGGAGGTCACCAATTAAGGTCTTTGGTTCCTTTGGAGCGATTGGAAGTCATATACGACGGCATAGAACTAAGCTCCACACCTAAATTGAAGATCCTTCATGACGGTCAACTTGGGTTCTCGCGTACGCTGAAAAAACTTTGGGTGGCTCTTCCACTGATCGGCGACGGGATAGCAGATTGTTTATTCACCATCCCTCGACCATTATACAGTCTCAAGTCGCTGGATTTACTAAATTCGAATATCGACCGCCTATCCTGGAAACAGGTACCCAATATTGAGGAGCTGTATATCCTATTTTATTTACCGTGGTCAATATTTCATTCTGCCACTACCAATCAGTCGCAAGGTGATCAAAATACTGGCATGACGCCTCTGTCATCAATGCCGGTCGACACCATCACTACTACAGCCACCACCACCACCACCACGGTAACCACCGAGCTGCAGTCGCAACTACCATTGCCAGAGCTTTGGTTTCACTGCCCAAGCCTGACCCGTTTGACACTGTATGATCGAGCAATCAATCTCTTGGATCCCAACTGTTTCCGACTCTTGCCTAGACTTCAGTGGCTCACACTGTCGAGTTCGATAGTGACATTCCGTAAACGTATGAGTGATGATGGTGTAAACTCAAGTGAAGCAAGAGAATCTATAGCGATGCTCCATCCTACACGTTGGACCTGGGATTGGTCCTTCCCAGTGTTACACACTCTCAAACTGAGCGGCGACCTGTATGAGCTCCAATTCAGCTGGGCTATCTTGCACTCATGCCCTGCTCTCAAATGGATAAGTCTCCACCACGACGATGGAAGCCATCGCTACCCGCTCCGTATTAAAGGAATCCTCGGTGCTTCGTTGGACAAGAACAACCACCAGATGCTATCATTCACCCAGAACAATCTCATCGGCATCACGCTCAGTGGTAGATGGGATATGGAGGTCGATGAACTAGGCCATCTGTTACAAGTACTTCCCGCCCTCAAGAAATTAGTGTTTGGATGGGCTAAGGGCATTGGAGATCGGGAGTTGATTGAGGTCACGAAGAGCCATCCTTCACTGATACAGGTGAAAACACAGATAAGGCTCACTCTTCCACCTTCGGTTTTAGGCTTGTCGAAGATCTATGGAGAAACGGTGGAGTCAATTGAGAAAGACATACCAAATGAGTATGATAGCAAGATACCAACGGAGCGTTCATGCATCATGTACAAATTTAAGAGTGGCAAATGCTATGCTTTGTGGTTATGGTTCCCGCATGAATATGACGGCTTAAATTTATTATTCGACAACACCAAGAATGCATGATATCCCACCGCAACCCTCCCCTCTTCTTACATGTAGAAAGAGAGCAAGAAACAGAATCTCAGTCCCCTTTTAGCGAGCAGACAGTTATTTTCTTGGGACTCATGTCAAAATAGAAGAAATAGTACACACAGGTAGTGCCATTGGCACAGGGATGAATGATAACTGTCATATTGGTGAAGAGAAGAGTAACAATCTTAACTTGTACAGAAGTACCGAACTGAGAGAGTGGTGTGTCTCGAGGAATGAATGCAGAACCAAATGTGTCTGTTTCTCGTATTTGGATCCTTAGCAATGATTGTTTGATCTAAAAGGCTTGGATCTGACTTGACTCTTACCAATCATGGTCTTCCCACAACTATACTGCGGGTTGGTAAATGTGAAGGAAATAATTTTTCCAATGCTATGCAAAATGCTCTAAATGCTCAGCCATGTTGCACACAAAACTTTGTTCCTTGACGTGACAGGACAGCATAAAAATTTGCTGAGCATTTCCAAATATTTATACATACCCTCTTTCCCCAAACAACCCCTCCTTTAGTACCTGGCCTTCACTTTTGACACCTCATGTCCTCTTGTTCGCAACATCCAGCTATCCACTAGTCCAAACTCTCAACAGTTGCATAACAATACCACACCTCGTTTACCTTTGAAATGCATCACAAAGGTGATTGAGTGGATCGACAATCCTCAAGACCTCTTCAACCTATTGACTGTCAGTAGAGATGTATTCCTCATTGCTGCCCGTTACCTCTACCATGACCCAATCAAGAACTATGTCAATCCCGTCGATGACAACACTCGCAGAATGATACTTTTCCTCCTATCTCTGTCTCCTGCCACTGGCAAGGATATCGATATCATACGCCAATCCAACGGCTTGCCTCCTTGTGGTACACCGCTCGATCCGCAACCTATGCTAGACTATCTCTCTTTGGTCAAAGTTATTCATTGGAGAGGTCGATTATATGACGAGGATCAGCTTTGCAGCGCACTCAGATACCCGAACAACGATATTTGTAGGCAATTAACATGGTCTTTTGTCGGCCATAGACTGGACGAGGTTGAGGAACTGGAGATTGGTGTTGATGACCAAGAGCGATACCTTAACAATGCTGTCAAGATGACTCGCCTACGCAAGATCTGGATTCACATTGACAGAACTCTTAATTATCAGGGCATGTTCGACTTTGCTGAGGCGATGGTAAAAGCGATTCAGCTACATCATGGACCCAATCAACTCAGAGAATGCCATATGATTCCCAACCCGCTTGTTAATGGTAAGTACCTCCAGATTGTTTTCTCACCACTTTCTTCTTACTATTGCAAATCAAACCAACGCTCTCATGAAGCCGACAGTATATGGCTAGATGGATACATTCCCTGCTCTTCTATGTTCTCACTTGAGATTATGAACTTTCGCGGTACTTGCTATTAGGTCCAAATGGAGAAATCCCAGACTCAGAATACTTGGAAGAGCTTCAGGATATTGATCTTAAATATACGCGGAGAGTTGTTTCACTTCTTCCATCACCGAGTCAATATACCACGCTCCCCAGACCAGATGGATCGAATGTTTTGCTGAACCATTCCTTCGATCCTTATGTGGCAACAATCCGAAGCATATGGCGCCCAAACTATCCAAATTGCGATGTTAATGGGAAGGCACTGATGGAGTTGTACCCAGGTCATTCAAATGCACAAATGTTACAGCGGTTCCGTGGCTTGACTGGACTTTGCATTGATACTGGAACCCTCGATGAAGATGACGAGAATCTTCTGGCTTGAACTGCGTACGAGGCGGAGCACTACTACCATCAACCTGGAGGTCGCTAGTTGGGGCCCTTGGTTCGTTTGGAGCACTTGTATGTCATGTACGACGGCACGGAATATAGCTTCAAACCCAGATTGAAGATCCTTCAGGATGGTCTACTTGGGTTCTCGCATACATTGAAATGGCTTGGGGTGGAATATCCTCTGTTTGGCGGAAGGGTGGTTGATTGGTTGCTCACCATTCCGCGACCATTGCACAATCTCGGGTCACTACATTTATATAATTCGACCATCGACCACTCATCCTGGGGAAAAGTACCCAACATCAAGGAACTGACAATCGATTTCGATTTTCCGTGGTCAATATTTCACTCAGCCAATACCAATCAGTCACAGGGTGATCAAAATACTGGAACAACGCTGTCATCTTCTACAGCCACCACCACCGCAGCAACCACCGAACTTCAATCCCAGTCACCGTTGCCAGAGCTTTGGTTTCACTGCCCAAAGCTGAGGCAGTTGACACTGTCTAATCGAGCAATCAATCTCTTGGATCCAAATTGCTTCCATCTCTCGCCTAACCTTCAGTCGCTCACGTTGTCGAGTTGGACAGAGTCATTCCGTAAAAGCATGAAATCCCATGGTGTTAACCCATACTCCAATTGGGAAGCTCTAAAAGTGCTTCACCCTACACGCTGGACCTGAGATTGGTCCTTTCCAGTGTTACATAGTCTCGAACTGTGCGGCGATCTTTATGAGTTTAAATTCAATTGGACTATCTTGCACTCATGTCCAACCCTCAAATCGATACACCTAAACCAGAACGATAGAAACCATCGGTTCCCGCTCCGTGTTAAAGGAATTCTCGATGTTTCATTGGACAAGAACAACAATCAGATGCTACCGTTCACCCATAGTGATCTCATCTACATCAAACTCAGCGGCGGTTGAGATATTGAGGCCGACGAACTAGGCTGTCTTTTACAAGTACTACCCAGTCTCAAGAAGTTTGTATTTGGATGGGTCTTCGGCATTGCAGATCGGGAGTTGGTCGAAATCACGAAGGCCCATCCATCACTGACAATGGTGACAGCCAAAACGAAGCTCACCACTAAGCCACCTTCGGACTTAGGCTTGTTGAAGATCGACAACGAAACGATTGAGTCGATTGATAGAGCCATATAGGACGAATACGATGACAAGATACCTACGGAGCGGCCTTGCATCATATACAAGTTCCAAAGTGGCAAACGCTATGCTTTTTGGATGCAGCCACCGAATGAATATGAAGGATTGAACCTAATGTTCGACAGCACTCAGTGATTCTAAATGTCCCACCGTGATCCACTCCCTTCCTTGCGAGTAGATTGAGGGCAAGACACATCAGTGTCTTTTTCCCCTTCTGCGAGTAGACAGCCATTCTTTCGAGAGTCATGTGGATGGAAAATAAAATAAAAGATACACATAGATTGTGTCCTTGGCATGAGTAGAATAATACTGTCGCATATCTCTGTTTATCTACAAGGAATGGCATGTCATTTCCTCATCTAAGAAAATAGACTGAACCATGACTGTCATTTCTGTTAATCTCAATCGACATCCAGGTCGAGCTGCCTTGCGGTGTCGAGTTTCGGTTATGGGCATAACATGCTCTCGTACTGAATCTGGCGTTTGAGGAATATCCGGCTGCATTCAACATTAAAAGAATTACATGGTGTTCGACAGGTCAACTGATACCATGTGAGGGAAGTATTCTGAAGGATCCTATGCGATGACTTTGGTCTACCAAGTTTGGGTGTTGACATGACTATTCCCGACCTTATTAAAAGTACAGTGCTGGAGACTTTTGTCTTGAAACGACACGATATTTTGTAGATCTTGTTATGTTCATTATTTTGGTGCCTCTTTCTCGCAAGAGAAGGCGCTTGGATCGCGTCTTCTGTCGTACTAATGAGACCTAGCAGGAGAGATGGTCAAAGAGGATTGGCAAGGACTGGTCAGAGTAATATCAGGCATTCTATACTGATCTCCCAAAGAGATGTAAAAATGCGCGACCTTGTCAGCTTCCAGACGTGTTGGAAGGAAAGTATGCAAAAAGTTGTTTGCTCAAGTTGCACAAAACCAGAGGGGAGGAGGTGACACTAACCTTATTGGGGAAATAGAATACATCCCTCAGGGTAATGGGCACAAACGTGAGTTTGAAAACAATACACTGACATGGGAAAATTGATTTTTCTCTTTCGATGACGGAAAGAGTTTCATACACGCAGGCCACGATAATGGTAGTTTATCTATTCGGGTTGCCATTCAATGACCCATTTTCGTAGGCAATCTTTGGCTACTTTGAAATTTGCTCTCTGAGCACCAAATATTCTTCCTTTTGGTCAATACCATCTGTGTATGAAATTTGAAGTTGTTTGAGGCAAAATGGCATGGGGAGGAGTAAGAGTGTTACACACCGTACAAACGGTGCAGATCCCACTGGACCACAACAATATAAAGCCATTAGGATGACTCATATCTCGGTTTTTTTTCTTTTTTTCACGCCTTTTCATTTTTCTTCTTCCTGATACACCGACACCTTCTCTGGTTTCCAGCCTCTTCACCTTATCGAACAGCTTTCCTGTCATATTGGAAGCAATGGCTGCTACAGCCGAGAGTCATCAACTTGAAGACGTCACCAATGACCGTCATGGCGGCGAAAACTCCTATGACGGCGCTGACTATGACCACGACGGCGAGGACGACAACTTCAACTATAGCTACGACGATGAGGATGACTATTACAACTCTGGCTACAGCTATGACGATGAGGATGAAAATTTCGACGACAGCTATGACTACGACGGCGAGGATGACAGCAATGACTACAACTATGTCAATGACAATGACGATGATGGTGGCGATGGCGATGACAGCGGCGGGGTGCTGGCACGGAGAACGCTAAGATATCTAGAGAATATTAACCCTACAAATGATGCGGTATACTACGATGATTATGGCAATGCTGATGGAATGCGTTCTCCTTTAACACTTGAGCTTACCACACTGTACCTTACGGTGAACTGACCTGTCTACGTTACTAAAATGTTATTACTCCTTCTCTTCAGACCAATGCCATTGCTGAGGATCACGACCGACTACACCCAACCAGGAGGCGAGGCGCACAATTAAGACGTTCCAGAGAGCACGGCTTTGTGTCTGTTTATGATGGAGCATACACGCATCTGGAGACAGAATCGCCAAACCCTCGAGCAAAAATCAACCACAGGAAGAGGAGATTTCCTGGTACTCCTCCTCCAACTGAAGAGGTGGAGCCGGGCCCATCAACGGGTCGCATATCACTTCACCGCTCTATGTCATCACCGCAGCTATCCTCCTGTACCGTGGCACGCACTCTCCATGTGGCAGCATCTCCATACGCTTCATGGACACCACCCGCTCAATCAACTAGTGGACACAGAATCGCATTGGTCGCTCTGTCTCTGTAGGCTCTTCTGAATCCAGCAGAACTCGTGATTTTGCACATGTCCGTCGTTTAGCGCGTTCTAGAGTCTCTGGTTAATCACGCATGAAAAATCGTCCTCGACCTCCTTTCGACCGACCCAGCTCTCCAACTTTTCAAAGAGCCCTTCAGAAGCGGCGCGATGCCTTTTGGGAAAAAAGCGATACGGCAGGCAATCCATGGTTTCAGCTCTACGAGACACTTGAGTTTGGAACTTTGCCCACTCCTGAGCAGTGCAGCCTTGCTCCTCCATCACAACGTCCCCTAATTGGTATTCCGATTCGGAAAAACATGTGCCATCAAAGTACCTTGGGTCATTTCTACGCTGCTACCCATGCGGCACTAAGTGGCAATGCATGGTTGAGACTACACCTGGAACCGTGTGTGGAAAGCAGTACAAGAAAAATGGAGGCACACAAGCTCGGATGAAGCATATCGTCAGTGATCACCAAGAGATGTATGATGCTCTTCTGGAATTCCGACACTACCACAGTATGGTTCAGAGCATTTACCTGCCCAAGGGGTATGACGAGATGGTTGGTGAAAACGGCGCCCGTCCTACTGGCAGACGAACAAGGTTCGAAATGGCCCGTGACGAAATTTACCTTAACGCCCTGGAGCGACCTCGTCCTCACGAGCAGGAGAACTTTGAAATCCTGCTGATTCAACTCGTCGAAGAACTTGGATCATTCGATTTGATCCAATCCAAAGATTTTAAAGGTATGACCTCACTACTTAATCCTTTCTACGAAATTCCCAGTACAGAGACTTTACGGAGGAAATGGGCTCAAAGGTCAAAGGTCACCGAACAAAGATCAAGCAGTATATCCACGAGTATGAAGAAGATGGCTCCCTTACCGCAGATGGCTAGGGAGGGATGTTAGAAAAAAATTATGAGTTATCTATCATTTTATAACGTCAATACTCCAAAATGGGATGTGGACTTGAGGTTAATCGCAGGAACATAGGATTTTGAGTAGGGGAGTGTTCTCGTTTTAGTACCCAATCTGCCGTCGATTTGCAAGGGCGGTAATCGACAGTTGAGCAACATGTACAGGGGAGATGACCATTTACAAGTTCTGAACAGCTGAAGAGATAGAGAATTATTAGCCGCTATTAATAAAGCGTGATTCTGCTTCTACTGCAAATCTAGAATTCACCCACCCCCTACTCTGAACACGCGTCGAAATCTATTTAATCTGTTTGAAGATCTTTAGAATAGTGGAAGTCAAGTCAAATATGACTCCTCCCTTTTGCTTGCATCCTTTCTCACGATGCTACAATAAAAAATAGTATCGCCATCCGAAACGAACAAGGTTGCCTCTCCACTAGAAAGAATTTCAGGTTATTTGACAATCATTTGGAGTATTTCCTTATCTATGGCCCTGTATGTAGGCTGGCCAAGATCATATCGATTCTCCCTCCCCCCCCCCGTTCTCACGACTACAGCACTCGTCATGTACAATCACTTCTAGACGCACACTACATTGCTCCTTTATAAGCATACCCGTATTTCGGACGCCAACTACCTTGAGTCTCTTTTCTCTCTAGGAACGATACTGGTCACTCCTTCCATGTCTTTCACATTTCTCTTCGTGGGAATCACGGTAAAGAGAGTTACCAGAGCGATAGAAATCGAAAAGCAGAAAAAAAGCGCGCTTTTTGTTTTCGATTGCAACCAGCATCTGATCCTCTTGTTCAACAATTCACAGAGTAGGGAGTGGGTGAAAAGATCTTACATATCAAGAGCGATTTTTTGGGGGGAACGCGTCCTCCAATGTTGCGGACATTTGGTGAGGTGCATAGTTTCTCACTCCTAAAATACAATACACTCAGTAAGTTTGACAGTGGAGGACCAATGGCTCATGTGTGAACGCTTTTACGATTCACCAATCCTCTTTCAGGAACAAATGATCCGTGCACTGACAATGTAACGATGTGACAGTGTGGTATTTGAACAGACCCTTTGTTTACAGCTTATTACGGGCAATGCAAAAATCCATTGGGGATACCAAGAAAAAAACGCGTGTTGAAGATTCACGTCCATGAGAACATGAATGAATCCTTATCCTCCGCTCTTGGTTATTTTCCCGAGAGCATTTGTGACCATGGATGTCATCTTTCTTTTAAAGAGCTCGAATTTCTTTCCACTGCTCGTTACTCCCTTCCTTCTCATCACATCGACAACTTTACTACCATGACCTTGGAGACGAATCCTCATACTCTGGCTCAGGATGCAGCGGCGGGTGCCGAGCATTTGTCAGTCAAGCAGGCTGTACAGAAGCATCTCGGTATCGAGTGCACGACCGCCCCTGTTGTCGCGAACTGGGGTAATAACCAGTCATGCAAGCCCAAGAAAATGTTTTATCCCACGACGATCGAAGACTGCCAGGCAATCCTCAAGGAGGCCCGTGAGCTCAACCTTCCTGTCCGCTGCATTGGCAAAGCTCATGCATGGAGCTACATGGCCATGTGTGAGGATGGCTACATGATCTCAATGACCAAAATGAATGACATCCAGCCTCCCAAGCAAATGGCCGAGCATGACAATGCTTGGTGTGTCACTGTTCAGGCTGGCGTAACCTTCCAAGAGCTCGACCAGAAACTCCGCCAGAACGACCCACCATTGGCTTTGGCCACGTCTGTGGTGCATCCCGATATCACGGTTGGAGGCGCGCTATCGGTGGGCGCGTATGGGCCCATGACCAATGAACGCAGTGTCAGCGATCTTGTGTGTGAACTAACGCTGCTCAACAGTTCGGGTGAGCTATGCCACTTTTCGCCCGCCAAGGATGAGTACGAGTTTTCGGCGGCATGCTGCAGCTTGGGCGCCATGGGTATTCTGTACAGCGTGACGCTCAGACTGGTGCACATGGCTTCAAAACACCTGGCAGTCGTCGACAGCTATCCTTTGCTCGAATCCTTGTTCCCCACCGACAGCAATTCGGGCGACGCGCTCAAGAAGACCATTCTCGAGGCCGATGGTACCGAATTGCTTTACTGGCCTTTTGAGAAGCCCGGTGAGCCCGTATTGAACTCGCGCATTTGGATGAAACAGTTCCGCTGGACCGATCGTCCACTCACTCTTGCGCACCGCGAGCCTCCGACCTCGTTCATGGATTGCTTCAAGGCTGGTGAAGTTGTTCAGGATATTCCTGACGCGCTGCACTTCCCCATGGGTGATGGCAAGTCAACCGTTGTTGCTTCGGGTTATACCCTCAAGTGCGACGATGACTTTTCCAATGTTGTTGAATGCTTCAACCTGCTTTTGAAAGAGGTAACACGAAACTATATTCGTGATTGGATCTAAAAACGAACTTTTTTGGGCAGCACAATGCAGTAAAATTTTCCTGCCCATGCCATTGACCGCTACCATGATATTTTTACTGACACAGCAGTATTCTAATGATTGATTCCAAAATACAAAATAGGCAAACCAATATACCATCAGTGGTAGGGGCTTTGTCATGCTTGAGGTTCGCTTCCTCCGCGCTTCCAAGATGATGATGTCGCACTCGTATGACAAGGACCCCAACGCCCTGCATTGCTGCATGAACATGCTGACTCTTTCGGGCATCCCTGGCTTTGACCAGTTTTCCAATGGTCTCATGGCGAAGCTCATGGAGAAGTACCCAATTGTGTAAGTGTCTTTCATGTTACTATGTCTCCTCTTATCAACAATCTTTTTCTTTTTCTTTTGTAACACAAAATGCTCACTTTTATTTTAACGTTGCCAATCTCTCTTTTTTTCCTGAAACATAAAACACCATCAGTCCTCAATGGTCGAAGGATTGGGAGAACATTGTCGATGTCAAGAAGAAGATGAAGGATTTCTATGGCGATCGCTTGATGCAGTTTGACCACATCCGCCGCAAGTACGATATCCATGGAATCTTCTTGAACAAGAGTCTCCGTGGCTTGTTCTAACGTAGTGTATATAGTATGTTCAACTCTCTTGGTTACCTTATTTTCAACATTGTATAAGCTGTATGGATCTTGTCGATACCATACCTCTTACGGCTAGCCATGTTATGCTAGCAATGGAAATTGTCACAACCTTTTTTTCGAAAAATGACAAAGGACTGGAGTTCAGAGGGTGCCTTGTCCTAAAAGAAGCAGCACCAACAATCTGGCAGCCAGATTGCAGTGTTGAAGAGGGAAATTGTGTTTGATGACAAACATGTAGCGGGGTGAGAAAATGGCGTATAGCCATGCGAGGGCACATTTGAGGTTGCCAAATGGTGGATGTTGTTGACCCTAGCACAATCACACTATGCGTGGCTCATATTAGGCAACAAGAGTGAAACGGCAGGAAAAGAATTCAAATGGATCGACAAAACTATCATTTTATCCTCGACTGTTTGTTCACTCAGCCTCGTTCCATGTCATCAAATATAACTGCAATTATTAAAGTATGCGCACTAGAATGGCGATGAAATATACATGTATTGTGCTTGCTTGCACTTTTTCTACATACGCATCAGATTTCTAGCAAATCATCACGAAGTGCTTGAACCCATGCCAACTGATGAAGGTCGCTTGACCAAGATCTTGTCGATCAGGCCAAATTTGAGAGCTTCTTCTGCATCCATAAAGTGGTCGCGTTCGACAGCACGTTCTAAAAGCAAAAGAAAAAAAAGATATTCGTTGTTATGTGATTCATTCTCCAGATTTGATAGTAACAAGATATTCTTTGTACATGGCTTTTTTCAAGGCTGGCGATTTCAAGGTTTTTTTAGGAGGGAGAGGAGGGGTCATACCAATAACTTCTAGGTCCTTGATATTACAATGCTTCTGATAGATCCGATTCAGACGTTCACGCACGCGCAAGATCTCACGTGCATGGATCGCAATGTCTGACGCTTGGCCACTAGCACCGCCACTTGGCTGATGCATCATGATGCTAGCGTTTGGCAGCGCATACCGCTTTCCGGGTTCGCCTGCTGCCAGCAGCAATGAACCCATTGAACACGCTTGGCCGTGGCATAGTGTTGAAACAGGCGACTGAATATATTGCATCTGTACATTTGAAAAAAAAAAAGAAAAGTAGCCAGTGTAAGAAATCGTCATCATAACTTGAACATCAGCTTATTGACTGGACAGAGAAAAAAAGTATATAACATACCGTGTCATAAATAGCCATACCGGCAGTGACACTGCCTCCGGGGCTGTTGATGTACAAGCTAATCGGCTTTTCAGGATTCTCGGATTCCAGGAACAGAAGCTGAGCCACGATCAACGACGCAGTATGATCGTGTACCTGAATGCAAGAAGAGAGGCATAGGGCGCGTCAGTAGCCTCGAAGAATTACTCTTTCCTCCCCCCCTTTTTTTTGTTAACTGTCATAAGAAGTTGACGAATATTCTCTCCATTACCGGGCCATTGAGACAAATGATTCGTTCTTTGAGCAGACGCGAAAAGATATCGTAGGACCGCTCACCACGCGCCTATTTTGCAAGGGGAAAAGAGAAAATAGCACCCTTGCTTAGTCTTATAGGTTCCTATGCGTTTTTTGTTGCACTTTCGAATAGGTACAGCGAACGAGGAGTGGGGGAGCAAGGGCTTTCATACCGTTTGTTCAACAACGATAGGGACGAGTGACTGTGCAGTAGGTTCCTGAGTCCAGTCTGAAAAGATGCCCTGACCCGGGTAGGCATTCATGTGCATGGACATGAGCGAGGCTCCTTGCAGGGCCATGGCACGTGTCTGAGAGGAAGGCAGCCTTGTAGCTGCATGGGTAATTCTTTGAACAAGATGGCGAGACATTATTGAGGCGAGTGAAGTGTGTGAAGGAGAGGGTAACGTGGTCTCTTTTCTATGAGCAAGGCACACGGGCAACAAGGTTTATAAGACCAACCAACCAACCAACCTTGGGATCCAAAGATGATGTGCCACAAGAGCAGAGCAGTCCCTTAAATCCAATCTAGTTTTGGCTGATCAGGGTGACTGTTGTTCACTTTTTTTTTCTGAAGGATGTTTACAAACTCTTCACAAAGAGTGCATTTCATTCAACGGACAACTATATACAGCAAGCATCAACCATGTCAAAGTCAACGCCATCCCTGCGCCCCGACATTGTATGTCTCCTTGCAGTACTCAGGAGAACAAAATTCACTTTAGTGTTGTTTGGCAAAAAAAATTGGATAAATATTTCACCAGTGACAGGCGGTTCTGGCTATAGTGTTCTATGGACTCACATTCTATGATCTGCCTCCCAATAGGTGGGTTCGCTTATCTTCTGCCCTGAGTGCGGCAACCTGCTCGATATCCCTGGCGAGGACGACCTTATTGTCTGCAACCAGTGCAGCTACACACATCAGAGCATTGGTACAGTTTACATCTCGGATCCACACTCACAATTGATCATGCTTTTCCTTGCCGGAATATTATCTTTTGGAAACACTAACTTAACTCTTCCACCCTCTTCTCAACTTTTCATATATGTAGACTTTGAAAACTTTGAGGTGGTGACAACAAGTAAGCCTGGTGCTTTCCCTTCGGCATTAAGAAACAAGCGTGACGATGTTCAGCGTGAACTCAAGGATGCCCAGGCTGCTCTGGTTAAGGAACAATGTCCCAAGTGCGGCAACCCAGAGATGGAGTACCATACTATGCAGCTGCGTTCTGCTGATGAAGGCCAGACAGTTTTCTACACATGTCCCAAGTGCGCGTATGTTGTTCTATCTGGATTGATTGTTTTTTTTGGCGTGGAATGTATCATTGATAGGATGGTATTTGATCCTTGTTGCATGACTAACACCACTGTTTTTTTTGTTCTACTCTCTTCCTATCCATGCAATGTATTTTAGATACAAGACCAAGCTCAACTCTTAAGTCACATATCTGGACGCTCTTCAGTTATTGGAGAGAATTCCATTGTGTATATCCATGCATTTCGTCATCCTTCGCTCCGAATCCACCATCTTTTTGCTCTCAATGCCACCTATCATCTGTCATGTAGATTCATCTGTTATTTCGTTACACTTTTTGCTTTGGCCCATCTAATAGAATATTTTTGACCATTGACTTTGAACATTCTGCTGCAAAAGTTTTATGCTCTAGGTTTGTGCACTGTTTTCATCACAAGAAGGAAGTGAAAACGTTTAAGGATGAAATAGGAAAGATACATTTGAATCGATGCTATGTGAATTCTATGTGAAATGTGCTGAATAGGCAAGAATATATATATACATGTTGTACATGAGTTGGGAAACGAAAAAAGGAAAAGGGGGGAGAAACAAGAGAAAAAGAAAACAAATTAAGGAAAAACAATATTCTGCTTTTTGATGGCCAAAGGTTGCATGCACCTCTACACACCAACAAAAGCAAAGGGCAAGATTACGCGAGCATGTTTGACGTTGGTTGTTTTGGCTCCTTGTGGTGGTGGTGATGTCGCTCACCCGAAGGCTTTTGAGCAATGATGGAATGATAGTTGATATACGCGCGACGATCAATGGCTTCTTGGAAGATCTGTTCCGTCAGTTCCTTGTACTCTTTCGAGTCGCCATGGCCCTGTCGGACATAGATCGGTTCGAGCTCGTTGACAAAGAGCCGTTGGTTCAGAAGCATGGCCTTGCCGACCTGTCCACCCCAACCAAGCGGCATGGACCACACTTTGACCTGAACGTTCACAAACCCAGCCGACTCGAGCAGCATGGGCATTTCATGGATGACATTGGGGTTCCTACCGAGTGCCTCAAAGATCCCAATACAGTACTCTCCAGCGAGTTGGCACAACTCTCCACCACCCTGAAGACACAGATCGGGCTCGACAATCTCGACCCATCCTCCCTTTCGCAGGACGCGGAAGAGTTCGAGGATCGTGCGTTGCCATTCGGTCGAGAGGAGGACAACACATTGACGGCGTTGGTAGACGAAATCAAACTGGTCGTTGTGGAAGGGAAGACGGTTCATGGGCACAGTCGTGATGAAGCTACAGTTGCGTGGACGAAGAGGTGGCGCGGAGCCTTCGCCTGTTCCTTGCTGTGATTGATCGGCGCCAAGAAGCCCTCGAGGACGCGAGATGGCGTTCTTGGTGTTTTGACCGGCAGAGGTCGTGAAGACGATTTGTGGACAGCCCACAAAGTCTGTTTCTGGCATGTCGCTTGCCATGTCCTTTGATGGATTATTATTATTTTTTCCAATTCAGAAAAAAAAAGCATAAATAATTTCACCCACCGCCAAACACGGTACGTGGAAAAAGCAAGTATAAACATAAAATTAAAGCAGACAATTGATTAGCCAAGCGTGTTGTTTTCGCTTTTGTTGTTCCTGTTGTTTGTTTTGTTGTGGGTCGTTCACTTTTTGTTATTATTTTGGGACAAACTTGTTGCATTAGCTCTCATGAAAAAATAGCAAACCAAAGGAGAGAAGGAAGGGAGTGCACGATCCAAATCCAAAAAAGAGGAATGGAACCAAATAGTGAGTGTATTCCAAACTTGAATGAATTCAAAAAGAGACACCCCCAAAATAAGGGAAAGAGCCCTAACATTTCTTGTCTTTTGCCACATGGCTGAAAAATGACACAAGTCGGGCGTGAAACAAAAACAACAACAACCGCGTAAGCAGCCCCAAATATTGTTTCCCTCTTTCTTCTTTTTTAAAAAACAAAAAGAGACAAAGAGACACAAAAGAAACAGGGGGGTGTAAAAGAGATAAGGGCAAAATATTATAGTCGATCAAAATAAAATAAATTAAAACAAGGGTGTTTGAATTAACTTACC
>JAAAIY010000242.1:0-46111 GCA_016098105.1 Actinomortierella wolfii
AGACCGAGAAGCTGCCAGAAGGACCATAGAAACCGTAGACCAAGGAACATACCAGAAGGACCGCAGCCATGATTACGAATACCGTGCTTATGTCATGATGCCAAGAGCATGCCGCAGCAGTACCAAGAATGTAGCCGAAGCCGGGAACCGGATACCAGATGCCTAAAAAGTGATCCGAGTAGTTAAATTTAGCAAATTATGAATAAATAGAGAGGCTGTCAGCACTGGCTGAAGTCTCTGGGTTATGAACCACGCATAGAACCCCACGTACACGTTAGCAGTTTCCCTTGTTGAGGTCAAGGACCTCGTTGATAGTCCCATTGTCCCGTTTTGAGGTTTAGAACCTCGTGTTGCACTAGTTTTGCCCATCTCAGTTCACTTGCTGTAGCAAAGCCCGTTACAATTTTCAACGGCCCACAGGACCCCAAGTAACTCTATCGCAGCCCAGCCGATTGCCACCTACCGTGACGATAACCGCCACCATCCGAAAGTAAGCCCGAGGACCACCAACAAATGCCTAGGATTACCTAAACACGATCATGCTGTCGACCACCATGCCGACACCGTACACAAGGTCACGCTACCAAGGTCACGCCGTGTAAGAGGATATGTCATCCTCTTGACCGGTTCTAATTAGACTTGTACTTGTGCTTATGACCTTGCCGTCACGGTAGGTGGCAATCCGCTGGACTGTGCTAGGGTTACTTGGGGTCCTGAGGGCCGTTGTAAAGGCCACCACTCTCCCTCCCTCCTTTCCCTTTTCCGGGTTCTTTGGCTACTCCGCATGCCGTCCAAGACACTTTGTTGTTGGAAGCTAACTTGGTCTGAAACCCTGCTCTGACTTCCCAAACGCTTGCTAGGCGATTGACAAGCTTTAGGCACTGTTAGTGGTTCAAATATAGGAAACCGTGCGAGAACAGTCATGGACACATTGTGGCCTCTGTGTGCCATGCATGCCTTTGTAGATTCCGCGGTTATAGCGACTTGTAAAAACAATAATAAAAAAAGCTTCCACCAAGATGCGGGCAAGTGCTCCTGTGGGGATCTCCACGACTGTAGTACTCCATGTCCCGACCTGTGCGACTCTCTACAAAAGGTAACGGGTCATATCATTGCCTGCCTCAACAGTTCATCAGACCCATTCGATAATAGAACTGAATAGGGAGAATCAGCTATTCTCGAGCAAGAGTCTGCCTGTGTAACCTTGCTTAGGTAGATGACTTGGTCTGCGATCCAGCGCTGTCTACCGCGTGCTCTCCTCTACTGGCTCCGTGATAATTATTTGGTAGCTTTTGTCGTCTTGGTAATGTTAGGTGGCAACCTATCGGGTTGCATCAGGTCTATTTAGGGTCTGTTGGAGAATGGGGCATTAGTAAATATGTCACTGGCGCCGTCAGCCTTGATCACCATCCCAAGACTTTTCTTTTATTTATTTTATTGTTACTACGTTTAGTATTAGCTATAGCTTTCTACTAAGAGTCTTATTCGGAGCAAGTACTGTGGAGTTCCTTTGCAACCGTATTTATTGTATATTTCCTCTCGTCTCCCGGCGTTGCTGGCTGAGGCCTACTCCATGCCTCCTAATAGTAATTCGTTCGTTGCCGAAAAGCTTCGATATCAGAGCCAACATTTTTTTAAAAAAAGGCGAGAATCGATAGATACTAATATCTTTACAAGGTTTATTACTTCAGTCCTACATCCTATTCGCCATATTTTGCGAATAGAATTCATGTACATGCAGATGAAAGCGAAGATATTGCCAGTGCAATATGGGGTCATCGGGAAGTTTCAGTGTATGTTGGTGTTAGAGTGGATGGGTCACTGTCTGCCAAAGGGATGCGTGGTGGATGTGAGGAGAGCTCCGGTGACAGGCATGGCGATTCGAGAGATGGTGAAGGCAAATGTGACGCAGGCAGAGCTGTAATCTCGGAGGTTTCTGGTCCCTTTCTTGTATGTTCACCCCATGGCTGTGGCGCCTGTTCCTTGCATCTATCGCCTGCCCAACCATATACGGTGCGGCTTTCCAAATCCTTATTTCCGGTATCCATTTCTTCGCCATCGTCGCCATCCTCACAGCCTTCATCTCGCCTCGAAAGCCGCTTGCGAAGCCCACGTTCCAGTTGTGTCCGTTGCTGCATTACAGGCGACGTCAAAGATGATGATGCCGGTGACGAGCAAGCTGATGTACCAGTGTCAGGTGAAGGTGGTGTGGTCGAATTGGGGGATGATACGAAAGAGCACCATCTACCATATCGTTCGCTATCATCTTCGTCAAGCGACTGCAGACATTCCATATCTGACATGTCCTCACCGTCCCGATCCGATTGCTGTGGCTGCTTTGCCGAAGGATGCGGAAGCTCATGGTATAGTCCTTCCCTTTTACAGTCGTCAGCATGTCGGCCATTCTGTGAGCGGTATTTATCACGTTGGGGAGAAAAGACGGCTTCTTGCTTGTCATTGCGCAATTCGGTTCTCGTACTTCGCTTATTCAGTCCAACGGCCTGCACAATATGCTGGCTTCTGGCTTCTGACGGTGCGAGCAAGCTGGAGCCTGGTGATCTGTACGTCTGCGCCTGTTGATGTTGCAATGTGGGTTTCTGGTCTGGCAATATAACGCGTTCGTAGAGCAGCATGTAAGGGTTGGCACTTAGTGCCTGATTGATCGAAACGGGCTCGACTGTTTCGTCTGATATTCGAAGCCAGCTGTAACCGCCCATTGTCTCCGTCGCCGCATCTAAGAGACCCAAGCCGGAGGGTCCAGTCTCGACTTGTGATCGCAAGTTCTCAGGCTTGCGGCGATACGCAATGAAGTGGCCGTACGAGTGCCCACCAAAATGCACCACTATTGATTGTAACCGATAAATGTATCGCACATCACTCTCATGCACGGCAGTTGATTGATCATTTGGTTGTTCCTGCTTCCACGGCCGTTGTTGCTTTTGTTTCTTCTTCTTCTTGTTCTTTGTTCTTGAAGAAATATCCATCTGATCAGAATGTGGCGGTACTTGTGAGAGTTCCATTCGCGCAAGTTTTTGTCCTGGAATCGAAATAGGCAATGTGGGTTGTGTCAACAGTGTTCCCGTAGTGCAGAAAGGAGAGAGGTCGAGATATTCGGGAAACCGGACATGGCACGCGTTTTTGGAGAGAGTACCATACATCGAATAATGGGAGCGGATGAAGTGTAGACAAAGTACTGGTGGAGGTCTAGCCAACATTACTTGCTTGGTGCAATGTCTAGAAACAATATTCGAAATCTTAATGTTTGGTAATGGTGCCTCGACATCTCCTTTGAGTGCTTGCTCCAACATCATTTGCTGTTTGATCAACGTTGCCCTGAGGTGCTCTACGTTTGAATTTGTGCCAAACAGGCGGTCCTGTTTCATTGCATGCGCCAACTCTGCTCCCACCTCGTCCGAGTCGTCATCGTCTCCCCAAGAACTGTGATCATCATCTTCATCGGTGTCGCTCGGCGATGAAAAAGTGTCATCCTCGACATCAGACGAAATCCGTTGTAGACGAGTCTCAATGCGACGGCGTCGGCGGCAACTGTAGTGCAATGCTGACCTAGGGTACTGCTCTTGCTGCAAAGGTGACGGCGAGCGATCGAAACATTCAATCTTCAATAAATCGTTTTTGACCCGGCTGAGCGTTGCCTGAAGAGAGCACTTTCGACAGACAACATCGTGGAGCGATTCGAGGTTCACGTATTGTTGAAGACATTCTTCCAAATAGCAACTGTTTGTGGACGGTAGCGAAAGCGAAAGATTGTCAAAAGTGAAATGCCGAATCGCTTCTGTATAACCGCACTGCATGCACGAGAGTCGACTTGCCAGCAGTCCACTCAAAGGGTTTAGACTTTTGCAAAAGCTTGGAAGTACAGGTCTTGATTCCTGACATTGACTGACAATTCCTTCTTCTTTGGTAAGAATTCCAGCAAGGTGTTTGAGGAAAGTTGAGTCCAGTGCGGGGCGAGTGGCATCAGATTTTTGTACAAACAATTCTTCCGTACTCAGTGCTGTCGAGATGAGCTGGAAGAGTTCCTGAGCATCCTGCTGTTCTCGGTTCATCAGATTGCCATGGTAATTTCTATTGGAGTTCGCCTTGCGCCGAAAATTGCCCAGTGCATCGACAATAGCGCGTGGTCGAAATGCTTTGCGCGACGGTATGGGCTGCTGAAGTGCTGTTTGAGCCATCGGCCAGAAAGAAAGGATATAGTAAGTGAAAGAAGGAGGGGGTGGAGGAGTATATGAAGTGAAGGTGTTAAAAAAAGGTGGTTCGGTTATAATGTCCTGTCATGTGTCGTAGTTGTCCTTTCCCGTCAGGAAAAACCAGCCGTACCTTGAATAGTGTCTGCAAGTGCTACGGTTACCTGTACTTCTTCCTCTGCAATGTGAAGCGATTCAGAATGCTCCAGTAGTGTCTCAAGATAAGGAAGAAGCAAATCTAAAGACGCGAGAGCCTAACCACAGAAAAATACATCCAAGTGGCAAGATGCTAGAAGTTACTACGCTGTTTTGCGTTGCACTAGTATTTGGCAGGCCAATAAATATTTAATAACCTATCCATGATCCAATATTCATACCTGAAGTACAGAGTTGAGGAAGCATGAGTTGCCAGTATTGACAAGTCCGTGAACAAGGTGACCCGCAGGTTGTGAGTGTACTGATGTGTGTGCTCTTGCTCCTGCATAGAGGTTGTCAGAAGAGAATCAGTAAATAACCCCTGAGCACCTTTGTGCCTAGCTCCTGTGAGCCATAGAGTGCTGTAACACATCATTATCTAGGACATCCAGCTTACTTACCATGGTTACTGAACTGTGTTAACTGAGTTCGACTAGTGATCATATTTCGATTCTGTTCATTGGAATTTGCGTTGGGCGAATGGGTTCCAAATAAACGGGAAGTAGCATGTCGAGTGTTTCTCCCTCCATAACGAGGGGACGATGCCGACTGGAATTCCATCGGGTCGAAGCCAAAGAGCATTTTCATCAGAGGAACCAACCACTGATCCTGATGCTCGCTTGCAATGTTCCAAAGCTTCACCGGAAAATGCGAAAGGCTTCGGTATATCAAGTTGTCGAGTATTGTGGCCTTTATGATCTGGATCCAGTCGAACATCCAATGTGGCTCATCCTCATCAATGCCCGCCGTTGGAAGTAGTAGTAAGACAAATGCAAGGGCAACCAATGCCAGGGTCACACCTGCCGCGATGGCGAGAGTGATGGAAACGTCCAAATCCTGGAGCATTGCCTTGGCATACACAGCAAGCTAGATGGTTATTGAATTAATGACACAAGATTGTGGGGAACAAAGTTCAAAAGAGCGATAAGAAGTGGGGTAAAGAAGACCAAAAAAAAAAAAAATGAAAGTAGCAACTTTTTGCCAGGGACGGTGCAAAAAAGACCTCCACGTGGAGCAGTGCGTGTATTCGCTTTTGTTGCTGGTCCGTTCTTTGGACACTAACACTTTCTAGTTGGTCGTTGCTTCCAAACTCGCTCGACCTTGCTAAGCTGGAGTATGACGAGATAGAGCAATAAAAGGGGTAATACCATTCATGTAAGTTCTTCTCTGTTTGCTTGTGCTATTCATATCCGGTGACCTAAACAGACAGACGATGATGAGGGACTTGCCAGTGTAGGGAAAGAGGGATCGAAAAGAATCATGCTTATCTCAAGTGCCAAATTATCATCTGGAGACTCATTAACTGCTGATAATTCGTCGTGGACTTTTTCTTGCTGACGCCACTGTTCAAGAGACCGTTTAGTCTTGATACTCTGTTCAGACAAATATGGATAAGTTAAACTTGAAAAATTATTGTGTTCCGGTATATATAGTTTTATGGTGCCAATGCACATACCTGAAAACTGTGGCCATCTATAGGGCTCGCAGGGCACACATATGATGAAGGAAAACCTGTTTGAAGGGGTGTGGAGGCTGGCGAAATGAATGGTGAAGAAAGAGGTAGAGCGGCTACACAACCATCAAGATGATAACGGGATGCCGACGCTTGACTGGTACACTCGCTTGAGAAGCCAGTGCTGTGGGGTAGAACAGAGGTGCTGGAGATGGCCAAGCCTTGCTGCTGATGTTCCTGCTTCTTAAGGTGTGACGCTATCTGATTCAAGTAACGATGAAGTGATTCGACGGAGGAGGTTCGCTATGAGTATTTGTATAATAGTGGGTTATACGAGCAATAACAGCAATAGTGGTTCCTATTCATCCTGATATTGTTTACAATTGAACTCGAACTGAGGGACGGATTATTTGCAGACGAGCCACCAACTGCACGACATTCAACATATTGGTTCAATATTTGTGCGCAAAGGCCACTGTCTCTACTAGATGAGAATTTGACTTGGAATTTGCACACCTGAAATAGAATCTCTCAACGAATGTGACAGGGTTGTTAGTGTGACCACAAATAATGAACAGGTGAACAGACATATCACAACAGGGGTTGTAGTAAATGTCAGTGTCGCCACACACCCAACATACCTCGGGCGTTGAATTGTCAGGTATAGCATAGTTGTATCGAAAGCCAATCATTACGCCCTTGATGAGTGCCTTGAGCCTTGATATGCGAAGCGCCATAGCGTCCAAATCCATACATTCCTTGTGATGGGGTTAGGTGGAGGCAGAGGCGGTGAGCACCAGATAGTAAAGAAGATCTGACATGTAAGCCGAAAAGTTGTCCTCACGGTGTTCATTTACCAGAATGTCAGATCCAGAGGCTACAATAACCTGTGGTCGATGGTTTGTCAAGGACGATTGGCTGATGGTGGCGTTTCCTTTTCCCTGGGAAAGCATCACTGTTGGAATAGTGATCTACTCATAGCCGTGGGAGTTGAAACAACAGCGGAACTTCATTCTATATCAGAGCTCTTTTCTTCTACCTGAAGTTTCCTTGGATTTTGTATGATCCAAGATCAGTCAAAGAGGAGAGACGTAAAGAACTCACACATTGGAATTTCAGTGACAGCTTTGGGGTTGCGAGATGAATCCATGTCGTGCTGCTTGAGATGCTTGCAGGCGATGTGGGCGGTGAAAGAGGATGAGTACTAGAAGACGTCCGGACATGACTTGGCGGTGCAACATTATGTTTTACATCTTTACAGGGTGGCGAGCCTCTCAGGGTGGATGAAGAGTTTGCAGCTTGGCTCGACTGGTTCTTAGGGCTATGAGTTCGAGTGTTTTGGGGACGCGCTGGGCTGTAGTTCTCGGAATGTACCTGTGCTGTTGCCGGTGATGAGCCTGCCTGGGCTTTTGAGAACTTTTCGATGACGAAAATAACGTCGTATCTGGTCTCCATAGTCTTCACGGCTGGAAGAAGCAAGAGTGTTAGGAAGTGACAGTCAAAGATGGCGAATGAAGTGAAACCTCTTCCTTTTCAAATACACACCCTCGCCGAGGCGCATAATACACCCTTTCTTCTTCCCACATCACACATCACGTTTAATTACTTTTTCACTCAAAGAACACTTAGAACATTTGGCTGTTTTTCTTTATCGCTATTTTCATCAATGGCAGATCAAACGCACATCTCTCCTCCAGCAGCGAGTGATGCCACGCCGGTGACAACAAGTACGACAACAACAACCGTGAATGCCACAAGTACACCAAGTATCACTATCCCGCAGACCCAACAGAAGGACGAGATCCAGAACGCTCGCGAGTCGATCATCTCACCCACCCATAAAAAGACTGGTACTCGCTCGACTTTTTGCACGCGCATCAAGCCATGCACTCATCCTGAAGAGAAAAAGGATGAATCTCCACGCCCAACAGGATTTCTCGAAATGCTGGGCGTGCGCCAGCAGACCAACTTTGGTGATACTTCTGTCAAGGATGATGAGCCCATCCAGCACTCATATTACTGAGGTGCTTCATATTCGTTCTTTTTGAGTAGTTCAAGCAGCTTTTCAGTGGAGTATTCCAAATACACAATCACCTACCCAATACTTTTTGTCCATCTGGTAGGCTGAAGTATGTCCGGCTCAGAAGAAGGGAGATGGTCGAGTTGAAGCGAGGAAATAATAACATAGGTCCGGGTATTGCGATAGGGAGGCTCCTTGATACGGAGAACGCAAAAGATACTCCGCCTGAGTTGCTGGTTAGGTTGCACAGCCTCGCTACCACGACAAGCAAGGCAATCTTAACGAGTAGTTACTGTAGTTGTTTCCGCCTCATCGGGGGCTCCTACTGCTTATGCGGATCTCATAGGTTGAAATTGCGCGAGAGGTGAGCAACTCGATCAGCTGTCTGTTGGGTTGGTGTCTATTTTTTGGGTTCGCATGCCCGCATGCTGGGAGCCTATCTGTCCCTCCCCTTCCCCTCCCCAGACTTATTCTTATTGTCATTCCTCATTCTTTATTTCATCCAATCTATTCCTGTTAAAGGGCTGAAGCGCCTAAGCCCTAATCGTTCGTCGTCTCACACATCTCTTACTCATGGACAAGGACAAGATTACCCAGAAGACCCTCGTCAAGTCGGCATTCGATGCACTAGACCACAACAAAGATGGTTCGATCAATGCACGGGACCTACTACATGTGTATGCAGATACCTTCCCTGTCCCTGAATCAGGCCAGGCTGTCCTCGATGAGGTAAAGATGAGGCCACATCGAATGGATTCCCAACACTAGGATCAGAGCATTGTAGTTTCAACTTCATGGATGTATCATGCGCGAGACATTTGATTTTGCAGGTTAGAGACAGGGCATTGATGTCTCATTATTGAGCCGTGAGGTTCCGTTCTTCTCCTGGGTCCCTCGTCCTTGCTCTTGAACCCTTTGTGCAGTTTGGAATTTGGCGTTGCAACATACATAATCCGAGGGTTGGATATGTAAGGAGGGTAAATCAAGCAAGGCATCCTTTCGCTTTGGCAGGAGAAGGAAGACCAAAGGTGCAGTTCTCACAGTCTGTGAGATCACTTTCCTATCTTCCGGATTACTGCATCTATCTGCGGAGAGTTAATGGCTCAGTTACACGTGTTCGATGATATGGGTTGCTTGAGGCCCAACGTTTAATTTAAGCTAACAACGTAAAGGCATCCAGCCATTCACCTTGCTTATGCGCAAGGGGTACCATTGATTAATCTTCAATGCACTAAACGAGCTTCCTCTTCTTAACAGGCAACTGCTAATGCGCTGATCTCGATTGCCTCGGGAAGTGCCTCTGACGATGGTAGCCAACCAGCACCTCAGGAATCACCCTCGATCTCCTTCCACGACTTTCAGCACTTTTTGAAAATTCACAAGATTGAGGTCATCCCTACAGGTGAAGAATGGACACGCGAAAGCCTTGAAACCCTGTTGCGTGATCTGAGTCAAGTCAAGCTGAGCGAGCCTTCGCAAGGTAGTAACAAAGTGAATGAGCACACCACAAGATTCACCCCAAGAAAGAGCAGATCTGGCTCATATGTCGTTATCTCTCGAATACTTACTTCAACTGTTAGAGGCTCAAATTGTAACATCCACACCAGTGATCGTAACAGAGGAATCTTCTACAGCACTCAAGAGGTATCTCCAGTCTTCATACCATGAGCTGAAAGCAGCGCTGACATCCGAAACGATGAAGCACCTTGTTGCCGGTGGAGTTGCTGGCGCTGTCAGCCGAACAGTGGTGAGCCCTTTGGAGCGAATGAAGATTCTCTTCCAAATTCAAGGTCCCGAGCCAGCCAATTATCAGGGTGTAATTCCGACTTTGCGTAAGATCTGGGTCGAGGAAGGATGGTTGGGTTTCATGCGAGGCAATGGCACAAATGTCATTCGCATTGTTCCCTATAGTGCTGTGCAATTTGCCAGCTACGAGCAGTTTAAGCGATTGCTGGTTGATCCTGCCACAGGGACGCTTGATACACCCCGACGTTTGACGGCGGGTGCCTTAGCTGGTTTAACCTCCGTCGCATGCACATACCCCCTTGATATTGTCCGGACGCGACTATCGATTCAGTCTGCACAAGTCGGCAGTGACCCCGAAGCTCTCAAGAAGCTGCCTGGTATTTGGCGGACAATGGTCATTATATATAAAAACGAAGGAGGCATTGTTGGTCTCTACCGTGGTCTTGGCCCTACGTTAACTGTAAGTGGCATTCATGTGGATAACTCAAACTAAACGAACAGTGCTTATAGACGACCTTTCTTACACTATCTTATCGTGGCGATCATCTTATTTATAGGGCGTGGCACCATATGTGGCGCTCAACTTCCAGGCATATGAAGTACTGCGTGCCTATTTGACCCCACCTGGCGAGGTAGCACCATCGGTACCGATGAAGCTTGTGTGTGGTGCGTTGGCGGGTAGCTTTGCACAGACAGTCACCTACCCTCTTGACGTTCTGCGTCGGAGAATGCAGGTCACCAATATGAGTTCGGTTTCATACAAGTACTCATCCACGTGGGATGCAGTGAAGAAGATTATCCGCCAAGAAGGTGTACGTGGCCTGTACAAGGGTATGATTCCCAACTATCTTAAAGGTAAGCAGTATTTCATCATGGAGGTGTATTGCTAAAGGACAGTTCTATTCGAACATTATTCTTCACTGCATTTATTCAACGCATTTTTGTGCTGTCACGTTTAGTTGCACCTGCCATATCGGTATCATTTGTTGCCTATGAGCAATGTAAACAGGTTCTCATCGGCAAGAAGACCACTGCCGGCATGTAATGAAAGTTTCAGCGTGCCCTATTCTTTATCTTTATTTCAATTTAAAATGCATTACGGCAAGCTATCATAAAATTCCCTACTCTGTCCGTCCTTTATTTTTTGGCGGTAGCTGACATTTAGAGCTTAGCATCTTCACGATTCATCTCTTCCACCCCACTCCTTTTACATCATGATAGAAAATGCATTGATGTTACTCCATTTTTCGCTCTAATCTCGACTTTCATATGTATTTTACTTTTTTCTTTTTCTTTCACTGTGTGTGCCTATTGCAAATGCTACAAGATCAACTACATTTTCTTTCAGTAGAATGTACTTGTCTTAACCTTTTACTGGTCCGAAAATGGGTGAAAACCATATGTTTAGAGTAAGCGTTGCAGGACCACGGCGTTCAGAAGCCCAGCATCCTTGATCGTCTGGTTAAGATCAACGAGATCCACTTTTGGGAATGATGTCTGCAAGATATATGGACGGCTTGCTTCTCCAACTTGCGAGGCGTTGATATATCCACGGATATCATTCACTGTATGAGTATGGTTGAATTTGGCCACCATCCGCGAGCCATCAGCGAGCCGAATCTGGATCGAGGTTACAGGCTGCGAGGGATCAACCTCAACTCGCGAGGGTGCTGGTACATTGCTCGGGTTGCTACCACTGCTAGATGGGAAGGAGCCTGGTGTGGTTCCAGCGCTTGGGGATCCAGCTGAGGGTAAGCCACCTAAACGGTTGCCTGTGCCTTCAAAGGGCTTTGGGGGGGCCTTTGGGGGTGGCACGTAGTCCTCTGTCTCGCGTCGAGCAACGCGCACATCGACCGCCTGGCCAGGTTGAACGTTCATCACCTTGAGTGGTGCCTCTCCTCGGTCCAGGGAATCGAGAATTTCGCGACCAGCAGGGTCATTGAACGCAATCAAAGGTCCGTCTTCAATACTGAATCCGTTTCTCCAAAATGTCAGCGTTCGAACAGCCTTTTCTAACCGGACGGGTTGTTGAGGTTCCGAAGATGGAACGGCAGTTGAAGGCACCTCATCACTGCCAAGACGCATGCCCGTTCCCGTGAAATATGTCTTCTTTGGTGGGGCGCTTTCTTCGTCGTCAGGATGAGGATGCGAGCCTCCCTCGGCGGCTTTCTTAAGCAATGAACTTACAATATCGCTGGCGTCCTTCTTTTTTCCTGGAGGGCCCTGAAGCATGACACCCCTATTGGTTGCATTAATGACCGATATTATATGATAAGCATGCTTAAAAATACACATACGTTGTTCCTTAGTATGAAGATCGTGCAATGGAGCAGAATAGAGTAACATACGACTTTTCGCCACCAGCAAAATAGTTCTGGCCTTCCTCATCTTCGGACGAACCGTCGTCGCTCTCGTCTCTGGAAAAGTCCCTCAAAGTGGCAATGCCACTGGTGGTGTCAACAAGGAAAGTGAAGTTAGAGAAAGTCGTCTTTGAAGTATTTCATCATTGACAGTCACTTAAAAACGGAGGTACACGTACCCCTTACGCCCTCCACCAGACGAAGGTGCTGTGGTGGCCTTGCGCTTGCCAGCTGCTGTGGAGGACATTGTCGGTGAGGTAAGGTCATCCTCGATTTCAGAGTAGTCTTCCTGTTCCATGCTAGCTCCACTGTGCGCTGTGTGGCCTGCAACGTCAGCATTTGGCTCGTCGTAGTAGTTGCTCATGGCAGCCTAGAAAATGGCACGAAACTCATGTCCAATTAGCCTCAGTTCGAAAGATGACAATGTGGGAACACAAGCTGTAAGCCGTACAGTACATCGATATTCCAGTTGTTAGCCTCAAGATAAAACCTGGCCTGTTCGGGAGTGGCCCCAACAACGGCGACGAAGTTAGCAATGAGTTCTGCGTGGTCGGCCATTGGCACTAGACAGTTGAAGATGAGGAGAGTTGAAAAGTGAAATAATTTTTGCGTGTCAAATCTTTTTCTAACTATGCCACACAAATCTACGTTGTACATGTTTAGGGCGCGACTCCTCTATACAATGCTGCTTCGTTACTCACACTCTACGTCCTACCCCTTTACTAGTACTCAGTTTCACATTTATTCAGAGAGAGAGAGAGAGAGTCGGGACCCTCCTCAAGCAAGCTAGTTTAGTGGTTGGAGCATTTTCGAAGCCAGAGGCAACAGTACACGGTACCAAAGCGCGCCATCCCTAGCCACAGAACCAACGCGCAAAAGAATTCATAAGAGGCTCATAAATAGAGCGGTATATTTGTATGAAAGGCTGAGCTGGTTCCAATCCCTCTAAAGTGGAGTGCTATCTGTTGACCACCTTCCAAAAAAACGTGATCATAGTCCTTGAGAGCCAAAGGACAGTCCTGAGCTGAAGTAACGGTTCATATAGCTATTGCATATTCTATATCAGATCATCACATCTTACGCTCAGCGTTTGCACACAAATCGGCTGGATACATTATGTATGGATACATTTCTTCCCTTTGGTGTATGTGAAGGGGAGCTGTATGCTTACATTCCTATCTAGGAGCATTGCACACCACTACACCACTCCACAACGCCTCGGGATTCTAAGTAAGCAATAGGGGTAGTGACCACTGAATGGGGCTCCAAGAGCAGCATCGCCTTATGAACTCAGAAACAGGGCGTATAATTCTGCTTGCTTTACTCTACAGTTTGCTACTGCCGGGAATGGTAATAACGAGCTTGCCAAACTGCTTGCCATTACGCATCGTTTCAAAGGCATCTTCGGAGTGCTCAAGTCCTTGCCAGACCTGGCTAACGACGGGTTTGATTTTATGCTTGTCAACGAACGACACCATTTCACGGAACTCCTTGCGAGAACCCTATCGCATATAATGGAATATATATATAAGTATGATATAGCTGAACCGCAAACATGACCAATAACAAGCCCATTCCAACTGCCCTTTGGCTTACCATGGTGCTTCCACGGATCTCAATGTTCTTGAGTACAGCTGACATGGTGAAGTCGACTTTGGGACCAGTCGTCATACCGTAGCTGACAATTATGCCGCCAGGACGTAAAGCTGAAACGTAGTAGCGCATACCAGCACCGCCAGCGCCGTCGATTACCACGTCAAAGAGTTCGCCATTGGTAATAGAAGTGAGCTTCTTGCCCCAGGTTTCTATTGAAGACGGATTTAGTACAAACCAGCAGTCATAGGTATATTAGTGTACTCATGCCTAACCAAATATACGTTTTTTTAACGCCGCAGGATTACAACGACAATCGAACGTTGCTGGTTCCATGTAAGCCGACAACCAAGTAGCTTACCATCTTTGTAGTTGACACCGCCTTTTGCGCCTAGTCCGAGAGCCTTTATGATCTTAGTGTCGTCAGATGAGGTAACGTATACATTAGCCCCAGCAGCAGCACTGAAGGCCAGCGCGAAGAGTGCGACTCCACCGCCTAATTGTAATGAAACGACAAATCAGATATTGTGTCTACTTCTTCGGATGGTTTGTATGTGTCATTACGGATAGTAAAAAAGACCATACCAATGCCAGTGACCAAGACGTTCTGACCAGCTTGAATGCGACCCTTGGTGAAGACAGCGCGCCAAGCTGTCAGGCCTGCCAAAGGTAGCGCGGCTGCCTCGGCATCTGAGAGGTGATCAGGCGCTTTAATGAGATCATCTTCATGGGCGAGCGCGTACTCCGCAAATAGACCGGGTTCTCGACCACCGCCAAGGATGCTGTACGAGGCGTCTTCGGGTCCGAGAGGATCGTTATGCCAGCCCACAGAGGGCATCACCAACACGCGATCGCCCTTGCAAAGGTCCTTGCGGACCCCAGGTTTAAGATCTACTACTCTGCCGACACCGTCGGCACCAAGGATAGAACCAAACTTGATACCCTTTTTGCGGGGTAGGAGAAAAACAGAGCAAGGGTTAAGTAAAGCATCAACAGTACCTCATTGATAAAAGGAGTGTCCAAGAAAAAAAAAAAACATTGAAACTCACTGGGTACATCCCCTTGCGAATCCAGACTTCACGATGGTTGAATGCAACAGCATTCATTTTAACCAATGCCTGACCATCTTTCGTTGGTGTAGGGGTGGGTACTTCGCGGAGAATAGCGTCGTGGTAGGGAGGACTGGACTCTTTCTTTTCAAGTATGATGGCTTTCATCATGATACTGGACAATGAGTTGAAACGAAGTGCCAGTTCAACGTGTGGTCGGCTCGGTTATACTGTGTTCGACACTTCGTCATACCGTAATACTGCATCAATGACAGTTCTCAGAGGTCCCTGGCGATCGCCCACTTGCAATTTCCCCCGTTGTACCTGTAGGACAAGCCACACGGGGATCTTCTCTCCTTCTCGGACAAATATGAATTGATTTCTAGGATGGACACCTCTATTGATGTTCGTTAACTAAATTCCTTTCATTATGATCACCTCAACAAAGATCGCCGATCTCGCCCACCGCACTTTCGTCCTTGGCCTCTTTGGTGCAACTGGTAGAGATTTTTTCGCACGTACCTAATATTGATCGTTGTGTATCAATAGTCAGGAGCATAAATTAACGAATAGCCTACCTTTTGGTACTTTCGTTGTGTGATTTATTCAATATCAATAGTGTATATCAGCGTCGGCACCGTCCAGCTGGTCAATGCCCGCATTGAGAAGAATCGCATTCTGCGGGAGACTTACACACCTGTAAGTGCCGAAAACATCTCCGTTATTGGATCATCGAATATATTTTTTGCATCATACTTAACATCCTCTACTATTCATATGCGTGCTTCTTTAGGAGCAACTTGAAGAGATTAAACGCCTGGCAGAGCTGCAAATGGAGAAGCAGCGTTTGGAGCAGCAGGCCCGGAGAGAACAGGCCTAATTGAAGCTACCATAACATTAACAAAATTCTCGGAACAGCAGCCCGCGTTGGCCGTGTTGCTTAGTTGCCAGGTCGACTATCGGATCATCCATTGCAGGAACTGCGCAACATTCAATAGACTATAGAAGCTCGCACCATGTACAATACAACAGCACGGACTTCTGTCCACCCATTTTTTTCCTGTTAGGGCGTAGGGCCTACCCAAAATAGGATGCTCTCCGTTTTCCGGGAAGCTACATTAAGGACTTCCATTACGCTCACATGAACTCCTTGGTTGCCTTCCAACGAAGAATGATTAAAACCATCTATATGCTCAGCGGATGTAGGCAACTTGCCCATAATCTGAGATGAGCACGTAAAGTTGGTTTGCTACTCCTACACTCAGACAAACTCTAGCATGTTGGCAGCTCACCACTACGTTAGAGTAGATACTTGAGAATCTGAAGTTGTCAAAAGCAGTGTGAGTGAATGTCTCTGGCGAAATAATCATTGTATAAGGGGCAGTAATCATAAGCGCGTCAAGAAGAGGTGCAATGAAATAGCCGATGGCAGTCTACAGCCTCTCAACACAGTTTACCAAGTTGCTGGGGTAAATGAAGCGTATCGACACGTGGAGATCAATTACTCTCTTGGCAACTTCTCCCGGATGGCGACTAGTCTGGATATCCTCGAGGAGATGTTTTCCTTTCAATAGGAGGGACAGTTTTCGCACTGTGTGATAAAATTGCATTTTATATTGTATCGGCAATCCCAAGCCTCGCAGAGGTGCGAAAATTTGTGTGGAGAGCAATGAGTGCCAACTGGAAAGCGGTGTCGGTCAGCGAGTAGTAGTGAAGTTGATGACAGACAAGGGAATGGCACAGCTCAATCTTCGATCTGCCTATTGCATCCTACTAATAACATGGGATTCAAAGTAGGACAAGTATATGCTCTGCTGGCATGCGCTACTCCTCTGTTTGTATCGAATCTGACCTTGCGACTGAAAGTGGCTGTTGTTGAGAATGCAATGGTGGCCATATCTGTTGCTGTACTATTCTTAATCACGCTTGGTTACGGCGCCTACAGCTGCTGCAATCACTATAATGTGCTCGCATCATCCAAGTCTAGCTTCCTATGTCGTGATTAGCCTTACAAACATGCTATTCCATCCTTATTGGATGCTAAGAGGCCTCAGTGACGGATTATGGACAGTGCGTAGGCACAGATTAGTGTTCGAAGTGTCTTCTTAGAGAAGCAGGAAAGTTTTGCGGCTGATTCTAATGAGCTTAGCTGCTCTGTGGAGCAGTACCTGGTGCCCGGTGACTGCCATTTACGGTAGTTGAAAGTCTTGTACTCCGGAACACGCGCCACTTCCATTAATTACTTGTTACACATCAAATCTTTCTGTATGCTAAAGCGTTGTGGATGAATCGTTCGCGTGCTAAAGCTCCTTGGTGTAACTCTGTTTTTCTGTACACACTTTTAGTTGTGGTTTGCAAGTGTGCGCTCATACATCACCACTGTCGTTTATCATACCCCTTGAGCACAAGCTTCGCGTCATCCACCATGTGTGAAGCCGCAGTAAGCGGTATGTCATGTTTTGTGAGTTGGACACTTCGTTGGCGTCTTTGATTCATCAAGCACTTGTTGCTGCTCTTCATCCTTAACTATATCAACCGAAGCTGGGTATCCTCCTCCCCATTATTAGCTTCCGCGTTTGGGAGTTTTTTCTAGCAGGTAGACGATATTCTTCTAGTCAACTCATACCATCCTGCTCAAAAGAGATATTATTATGCTAACGTATGGTGACCCATTAGTGGCTCAGCACTCTTCAAGATTTATCTACACCACTTTTGGCGCATTACATAATATTTACTTTAGCATGGTATAGTCACTGGTGGCAACGTTTAATGTGATAGCAGTTATTGCCGGGGTGCACTTCAACGCGGATTCTATTTGCCAACTGCAGCTTGATGCTGCACTGCCATTCGTGAATGTGCGTCCAGCAGCGCCAGAGTACGTCCAAGTGCTGTTTCTAGAACTTACAGTCTTACGCGTGATAGCACCAACGAAACAAGTCCAAACAAAGTAGACGGCGTGGAACAAAATCTTAATATCGCATTAATCAACAGTGTTGTACTACTATACATCAATCATCCACATGGTGATTGCTGTCATCGCCACAGATCCTTGGACCAATTGTTTCTAGACTTCACGAATTGCACAACGGCCGCTGCTTTGGACTATCTTTCCAGTTCAGAAGGATCAATTTAGCATAGTAAACGGTTACATTATGTTGCACTACATCGAAGAATATCAAATACCCCCGCAACATTCCGTGGAACACATGGTTACTAAGCAAATTATGCAAAGGTGCTCTAAGACTCTTCTCCAAAGATTGTTGCAGGTGTTTTAGCACACGCATCTTTGGAAAGTGTATTAATGCACCAGCTCATGTGGAGACCTCGGACTAAACAAAATGACATTGTTTATTTGTAACTATTAGGCTGCATGAGAATATGGGCGGGGAGATAAAGCACTAATATTTGTTATTTTCTCCAGTTGAAGGTAAGAGGATTATTTGTTATCCCACAGAAATTTGACGCTAACATTCATA
Source organism: Actinomortierella wolfii (assembly GCA_016098105.1). Lineage (NCBI taxonomy): Eukaryota > Fungi > Mortierellomycota > Mortierellomycetes > Mortierellales > Mortierellaceae > Actinomortierella > Actinomortierella wolfii. The sequence goes on from JAAAIY010000242.1 coordinate 18,098, forward strand.
TAAAAATATACCAGTGGCTCTGTCGTTCTTCAATTACAAGATGTAGTTTCTCGTTCTCTGGGGGATTCGGTATGGAGAAACACAAAAACCAATATTTACAATACTACTTCATTATTCCTATGTTGTGCTCTCTTCTGCTTTTTTTCTACTCTTTAAACACCAGCAGTCGATCAGGCTCCACCTTACATCTTAGTCATCAGTAATGAAGACCGCATGCACCACCGTACTACCCAGTCACTTCCCCAGCAAACTCAGTTCCATAGGCAAGTGACTCTCTCATGTCTCCTTAATTTCCACTCTCGTCGCCTTGACCATGCCTTTGCTTGGGATCCCAGCTTCCATTTTAGAAATAGAAATATCTTGAGGAAATTTTTGTGCAAAATTGCTATTTAGTGATTAGCCTATGTTAAACTAGGCAGATGCAAGTTTACCCCAAGGTACTGCCTTTTTTTTCTTCTGTGTTAGACCATTTCCCTCTTATCTATTAACGAGAACGGATAGCGGGAAGGGTAAAAAATACATGGGTGGTAAAGTGGGCTTTAGACAACAGAATACATCAGCAGTCGTTGAAGATGTGGTGTTTGGAGACGATATGCTACGCCATTTAATAACACAATAAATGCAAGAACAAATAGTGAGCAAATAGTGATTGTTGACATCAAACACTAGTCTTCGTATTGGCATAGGGTATGCACTTACACATGCACAGCGACGCGAAGGGACAAAAAAGAAACAATGTATCGCTGAAGGAGGAGGGAGAGAATCGTGGGTATGTCCAGAATGGCGTACGGATTATGCTGAAACTTATGGTGGATTTAGTGGTGCTCGTGGGCATCAGCAGGCTTGACATCGTAGCCAACGAAGTTGCGACGACCGACAATCTCACCGACCAGGAAGAAAGCGTATGCCTCAGCGGCAACAAGACCAGCCTTCAGGTACTGCTCCTTCGAGATGTTCTTCCAAGTGTTGGCTGAGCGAGCGCTCTTGGCGAAGTTGAGGACAGAAGCCTTGGCAGCCTCAATCTGAGCACCCGAAGGGGGGGCCATTCCCTCCTTGATGTAAACCTGCTTAGCGATCTGTCCAGCAACCTTGGCGTTGTAGATGATAGGACCTAATAGAGTGAGAGGATAGCCTCGGTGATTAATAATAGCATATTGACATCGTGGTGTAGAAGTTACTCAATGGGCCAACTTCTCATATTCTCCGAGTCTTCTCCTGTGTTTTTGGTCCTCGCAGTGTGGAAATTCTGAAATAAAGCTTCCATTGCCACACAAATCTCCTTTTCCATTGCATCCCTCGCTATACTCTTGAAAACAAGCATCACGAAATTCAATCGTTTCGGAGAAAACTCACCAGAGATCTTGGAGAAGCCCGAGGTGGCCTTAGCGACACTCTTGGTAGCGAGTTCCTGGGCCTTGGCGGCCGAGACAGTCGAAGCAAGACGCTTGGTGAACATTGTGATGCGATGTGGTGGAGAGAGATTGATCGTGGCCGGGAACCCCTGATACCAAATGCAACATCAGGAACAAGCCACCAACGGAACTGATTTACATCCGAAATTTTGGTCGGGTTGTTGTGCACAAGTGTCCGTTTGGATAGAATTTTAGCTTACCTAGGCGAATGACCACTCTCTCTGTACATTGCTTTATCACCAACTATCTTCCTCTGCACTCCCCAAGTTTCATGGAAATGAAGCTCCAGAAAATCACCTAGAAATAACCCATTTTATGCAATGCACGTGCCATTCCTCTCGGTATGATCCATGATATCAAGTATTCTTCTTCCCTTCTTTGCACAGCATTCTTTGATGACGGGATTCGTGTCCTTGCGTAGGAACCCAGTTAACAGGCGTTTGAGAAACACTAGATTGTGGTGTACACACATGAACGTGCTTAACACCTGGTGCGAAGGCGACATAAACGCATAGGATATATGGATACAATGAACCGTAGTACATCTTTCCTCAATATGAGATAAAGGTAACGATTGCGATGTTCTCAATTGAGAAACCCCAGAGTGATTAGAACCTTTGTTGATCCCAACCTCTAGGGGCCATGGTATTGCTGTGATGTACGCAATTGTGTCTGAAAATTCATGATGAACGGACGGCCTTATGTCAGCATTTGGGTAGCAACACTGTTCTACTAGAAAGTCCCGGTCAATGCTTCATGCGCTTTTCGATGCGTATTCATACAACACACCAATTACAGTCTCTGTAGCGTTGCCCACTGTTCATAAATCGATGGCGCGGCAGCCTCGAAATCTGGAAGCTCGGAGTTCTGAGGATTTTGATGAGGTTTGTAAGTATGGATACTTCGAAAACAGTGAAGTCTCTAGGTAAACTTCAAATGTGGTTGTGAGATCCTACATTTTCTCATAGTAGATTGTCGAACTATAGCAAAAGCGAATCCAGTAATGGCAGGAAAGTTGGATCTAAGAAAGAGTAAGATAGACATTGTACTCGATAACACCGGAAGCAACACAATGGGCTTTGTGCTGATCTTTGTTCAAGGTGCTAATGAAAACATAATAATATGGAGTAGGATAATTTTGGGGAAGGATGACGGCTTGAACTGTGATGCTCTAAGGAGATGATCTGTATATACTACACGAATATGCGAGTTAAACAACATGACGACTTAAAGTGCGCCTATTATCCAACGATTGTGACCATATTTACCGTCCATCTATTTTGTTAGCATATCCGTTGAGTTGATTTCTTCATAGCACACAGTGTATTGTGGTACTTTCAGGAATTTCGAGATATCATCAAACGTACTATATACCTCGCCAATGGTAGATAGCCTCATAGTTGCGAACAATGTGAATGTGGACGTCAGTTTGTGATTGTGTGTACTCAGCCAACACTACGTATGGGGCGGTTCATGAGGAACGAACAAAAAAAAGGGGGTAGTAAACACGGTCGGTTATTGGTGAACCACACCATAGTTTAGGTGGTACGTTCCCTTCCAAAGGTAAGAGGCGAAGGAAAAGCGGAATTCTTTCTACTGAAGTAATATGCAAACGGTTACCAGGTACTAGTACTGTACGCGAGAGTTCAGCTAAGAATAGAGGACGATATCAATTCACTGGTTTCTAGTGGGAGCTTGTATTGAAGCAGACTTTGTCATTTTAGAAAGCGTCACAGAGAATATGTGGCTTATGCTGCAATAGTATTTAAGGTACAACGCTCCGCGTTTTGTTTAATTCTTTACTTTCATTGCCTTGTTTAAGATCCATGTCAGCTTCATGGCATGGAGTGGGTGCATCGATGCGTTGCATCACTTAGGCATGGCGTATATTATTACTGAGCAGAAAAAAGCCGGTTTTTGATTCAGGCACTCGGGAGGGAGCCCATGAGTTAAGAATGACTTTTCTGCTCAACACGCCTCATCTTTACAACCAAAAAAGAATAAAAAAGACTTTTAGACCTTTATCGTCTTTCATATTGTTAGTGGCTTGCCTTATAATGCGGAAGAAGTAGGGACAAAACAAGTGTGCAGCTATACAGGAGTATTCTAGATAGAGCTCACCACCCCTAGACAGTTTATTCGTTAACTCGTGAAAGTGAGAATGAACTGTTTACACTTGTGTCTTTAGTGCATGCCTCTTTCCAAACATTGATAGGTATGGTTGTGTACACCACGCCTATCTCATTTGCATGGATCACCTGTGGAGGAAGAAAAGAAGTGACGCAGAGAACGGCGAGGTGGCTCTACCTAATTGCTCTCAAATTGCAGTGTTTTTTCCGGCTCGAGTTTGGAGCGGATAACATCGACTGATCACCTGACTTGACCTGTTTTCACCTCCAACTTGTGGAGTAGGGGAGGACGAGGGACGGCGAGCTTTTTTTTATCATTCACACTTTGTTCACACATTCTGCTGGTTGTTGTCTCCCTTTCCCCACAATCCCCCCACCTATAGCGACTGTAGCCTTCTCTCCTCCTCCTCCCTTCCTTCTCCCCTCCTTCACTACCCATACCTCAACTCGTTTATAGTGAGCAGCCCGCTCACTTTTTTTTTGGTCCAGCTAGATTCATCTTATCTCCTCCACGCACCACGTCCATTTTCTCCCATACTTCTTTGTCCTTGCCACACGCACTCCTCATGAACACCGCAGTGGCCCAACCTGTCGCCCAGAGTGCCACTGGCGCAAACCCGGCCGAGAAGCGACCTAATCCAAGCTCATCCTCCACCTCTTCAGACAAAGGTAATTGGATGCTTGCTCTTACCCAAATTTGCTTCGTTCCCTTTTCCCCCTGTCCCCCATGTCCCCTCTTCCCCCTCTGTCCCGATTTCTTCACAGAAAAAACGGAACACCACCACCCCTCATCCCTCTTTCATTCCCCAACCATGCCCAGTGTGCTCATTCCTTGCTCACTCCGAGAACATTAAAATTCTGTCCCCCGCTGCATAGAATGCGACAAGGATAATAACCTGTCCACAAACAAAGAATCCTCAGCGCAGCCTGTCAAGGCTGACGGCCAACCAGGTGAAGAGCCACCGCTGAAGAAAGAGCGGAAGAAGCCCGGTCGCAAGCCCAACCCTGCCTCTCCAGCCATTCGTAAGGAACAGAATAGAGCTGCCCAGCGTGCCTTCCGGGACCGCAAAGAGCGTCACCTTCAGCAGCTTGAGAACATGATCAAGGACCTCAAAGAGGCCAACCACCAGACTACTCTCCGTTTCCAACGCGAGGCTCACCAGCTTAAAAACATCATTGAGGCACTCCAAAGCGAGAATTACTACCTGCGTGAAGTTGTCTTTTCGTTCGAGTCCGCTCTAAACAAAGGCGGCAATACTGCCATTTTGCAAGATGTTAAGGCTGAGCTATATCGTCGCCATTATGAGCATTATGCCGCCAAGAAACTCCAGCAACAGCAACAGCAACAACAACAACCTCAGCAAACGTCCACATTCGAAGATCCAAAGCATCTATTGCACCAAGCACAACAGCAACAGTTGCAACAACAGCTTCAACAACAACAACAGCAGCAGCAAGCTAATGCTGCTGCCGTCCATCAAGCACAAATACAAGCACAGATGCAGGCAGAACTCCAAGCGCGTGTTCAAGCCCAGCTCCAAGCCCAGGTACAGGCACAAGTGCAGGCACAAGCACAAGCCCATTCTCAGAGATTGAATCAAGCGTTCATGACTTCGCCTGCTCCCTCAGCTTCAACAGCAAAACCCATTTCTGTTGACCCGTCGCCCTCACCCGCAGCCTCCACAGCTTCCAAGGCATCCATGTCATCATCAAGTGCTACAGGCTCATCGTGGAGTGTTCCAATGAACGACCCGCAAGATGACAATATCTTCTCGATGAACAGCGAGATCCTCTATAAAGCCCCTCCTCTATTCATCTCAGAAGACGGCAACGCGAAGTCACCGCTGCCCTTGGAGCCGCTCTCCATGCCTCGTCCAGGATATTTGCCCCCTGGCCATGTTCTTCCTAAGCACACCGATTATCTCAAGCACCCCACGGTGTTTGATGAGCTCCAGTCGTCTCTCTTCCCACCGGGCACACTGCAATCACTGGTTCATAGTGGCATGTCGAGCCCGCAAGAAGTAGTGAATGACGTGTCTTTATTCGAACAGCTTGATTCACAGCAAACGGTACAAGACCCCTCGTTTTCGCCTGCTCAGAATTTGTTCACCTTTTCCATGGACTCGAATATTAGCCAAGGCACTACATTCCTAGACGCTGAAGGCGAAGGTGACAGCAATGAGTTCCGTATGACTACACCGACACTCGGGTTTGATGACGGCCCCAAGCAGCGCATTATTCCGAGCCACCGTCTCCAAATGGAAATCCGCATCCTGGCATCAGCACCTCCTGCAACGGATCCCAATATCGACCCAAAGGTGTACGAACTGCCCCATGACTCGCGTATCGACTTAATTCCATGCCCCAAACTGCGCGCCCAGATGATCTTACATCAAAATAAGTACGATATCGAGGAGCTCTGTCAGTTGCTTATCAGCGAAGCCATCTGCCACGGTCACCCGCTGGACCCCCACAGCTGGCAACTACCTGAGGCATTCTTTGACCGCTTTGGCTTCCTAATGGGCGCCGAGCTCATGCGCCACAGAAACAAAGTCTGGCCCAAGAAGGAGGACTCACCGCGCCGTGAGCCAACCCGTACCAACTAAATGCATGCCCATGATCCATTTCATGACACTTCTTTCGACTGTGCTCGTTGACGTACTCACCCTCGAGGTCTTTTATTGCCAGAATAACCATGGCCCTCGAATACTACCATCATGTACATTTTTATTCCCTCACTGTCATATCTTTCCGCTCTCATTCCCACGTCAACGACACAAATCATGTAGGCATGCATCTTCTCCTATCACAACTTGCGACAAAGTCGAGCTGAGCTGTGCTCAGTGCTCTATCTCTCTCGATAGCTGGAAGAGTTATTCTTTGTTCTTGTTGCTGCTAGTTTTGTCTCATTATCATATTTACCCTCATTTGTATTCTTATACTTCTCGCTCCTCACAACCTGACCAGTTGAAGGACATTTTGACCGGTCCACTTTTTTGCTCTACATTCACGAGACTTGTGCTTAACCTCTTCCACTCCCTATTATTGAGCTATCAGAGTCACGGTGAGCAGCTGCTTGGTTTCCACATACACAAAAAATAAAAGAATGTTCACTGCATAACCATCGGTGAAGGCGTAAACTTTAGCCTTCGCTTTCTTTCGTTCGAGCGGTTAAAATTACCACAGGTACCAATCTTTTAATCCGTAATTCAGTACTCTCGAGGTCCTCTTCAAAAAGAATAAGACCTTGACTGCACTTCCCGACAGACACCTTGCGGAATGTTTTTCTGATTATTAGCAGAGTTAGTATGGACTACAATTTGCGATACCCATAGAACGGAAACCAAAGGGAGACGTGGGTAAGGTGGTAGAGGGAGAACCGTGGCACCTTTCATCGTATGTTGTAGTCATCACAACAAATCGTATCCCTTCAATCTATACGAAACGTAAGAGATGCCTTCACGAGATGCAAAATAGATAAGAGCTCTGGATCGAGGAAGAGATGGAAAACGAAGCAAGGCAGAGCTCGCTACCCAGTCTCTTGTCGTTTGTTAGTCAACAGAGACAAAATAGCACACCATAGGTTACGTCTGACGAGAACTGATCCGCACATATAAAAGCGTCTCTCACTAGGATGATTCTGAAGCGCCATTGACCCGCTCTAGGCAAAAGCAAGCAACCAACGCTACCAGCACTTGACCCGTAGAAAACGAGGAAGACAAATACCATCAGTGAGATATAGGTATATATGGCCGCTATACAGGCAATCACGATGCACGAAGCAGCTGAGGCTGTATGTTGCGTCTAAAAGGTCGGAGAACCAGCTTATCTCGAATCCAAGCTACCTCCCAATAAAAAAAAGGATTCTACAATGTAAAAGATGAGAAAGTTCGTATTCGTGGAGATGATGCATAAAGTCAGAGGACATGATGGTCTATCCGTTGACACATCGTACATTGTCTGTTTGGAGACGGACTTCGTATGTAATATCTGTCAAACACCTGACAGTAGAGCAAGCATCCCTTGTAACGGTGAGATATTGGCCATTGATAAACTACCATGAACTGATCTAGACGTTAAGGACTATATTATCCGATACTGTTGACTGGAAGCAGAAACTGTTATTGTGCATGTGGAGTCATGGGTTCTTTCTACTGACTTGAATTGCACCCCCAGAGATAAAAGCTTTGGGCTCAAAAGCGACAAGAATTATCAGCGGCCTAAAATACAGATAATCATAATCATTTGAAGCGCAAAATTGTGAAAACAGTTGACGGACAAGGAAAACATCGGATTCTAATATAGAGACTGGATTCACAGCAAGTTGAAATGGATGGTATTGAGTTGATAATGCTCAAAGGACAAGTGTATTGTTGGAATCAGCGCTCAAAGGTAGCGCCTGCGACTAGTATGAAATTCGTTCTCTTTCCAGCGGCTTTGACAAAACTCCTCATACCATGAAGCGCGTGTGATAGTACTGGAGCCATGGGAGTAATTTTGCTTATTCACACATTTTAGGTGGCAAGGACTATTGGATGTAATTGGGTGAATCTATTTATATTTGTAGTGCACCTCATGTTGATATGTTAAGTCAAGTATTTGGTTTGCATATAATAGCAAAAATGAGAAGAGTGTACATAAAAAAGTGGGGATTAAACTCGCACCAACTGTGCAGTTGCGCATGTTATCAACCTCTTTGTTAGTATTTAGGACCAAACTGCAGCAAGAAAGTAATACAAGTTCCACGAAAAGTTCTCATCGTTCGCGAGTGTCAGATGGATGTGGTCGGGATGAAATTGTAACCGACACAGTGCGTCGATCAGCGAAAAGGGCCAATTATTACCAGTTTTTTGTCATTGTACAGGAATCGGGGGAACATTTATGGACAGAATTTACCCTGAGGAGACTGTGACCTAATGTCGTACACAAACAATCCACACTAACAAAAAGGGGTGAAAAGCACTATACACACACTTCTTGCAGATCCAACAACACCATCTGTTTGAACCTGGCCCAAGACAGTTCATTCTGTGTTTTTAACAACTCCTTTGTATTGGTGCCATTGTGGGTGTCAAATATCATATTGTGAAGCAAAATATAACTTCCTTTGTGTTGGCTGTAGCTTGATCATGGAAAACAAGTATAAGAAGACCCAATATGCCTTCATCTAATCCCTATCGGTGTTCTCTCGAGGCTTACCTCGGATTAGGTTCTTTACGGCTGCTCGGCAAGCCCGAATACACCCACTTTCTCTTTGCTTGTAATAACAGTAACACGTATAGATGCATCACCTAGTCTGCCATTGTTTGAACCACAGACACCTCTAACACAGCGAGAGGTTACTTTCATTCTTTGCCTTCGTTTTAGAAGGCATTTAAAGGGTTGGGCTGAGCACCGTATGGAACGATCCTTCCATCCGACTCCTTCGCTCAGTCATCTCATCCACGAACTCAGGGGCTACACGCTTCCTGACAGCATCTCTGAGCGAATCTCTCACTGTAAGTAAAACCTCATGCCCCTGCTTTGTATACCTGCTTCGTGTTTCTCTCTTAATGATATATTTCTTCCCGAACCTCTTGCCCGCCCATCTCCTTACAAAATTTACACTTTCTTCTTCCTCGAGTACATCAGCTAGAATATTCCTGCACAATGACTCCACCTGGCCCAAAGCATGAACGCAGTGTTTTTCCAGAATACAGCCACGAACCCAGTTTCATTACCCCCTTTAACCACGTTGTACTAAACACGGTAAGCAGGAGTTCAGACTCATCATGCATGTTATGCTTGACCTCCAGAAGTACAGATATTGCCCTTCGTGACCATGACTACTACCACCGCTTAGGCTCCTTGTTCATTAACCCTCCTACCCTTTTCGACTTCTTCCTCTATAATCTTCAGTCTTCTTCCCACCATCACCACGGTTCTCACCGTTTTAACCATCGAAAACACAAAAGCCTGAGATACAGACACCATTGTCATCATCGCCACGACCACCATTGCGAGTCATTTACCAGCTACCCGCAGCGTGATCACACTGCATTGCAGATACCGAGTCAACCGGTTGATGAGACAGGTGAAACAGGTACGTTTGCAGAGCGTTACGCTGTTGATTGCCATTCTCTCGTTAGCATTATACACCTGGAATTGGACGGAAATGGTCAAATGGATAACGTGATAATAACCACTTCGTGGAATTGTTCTCCTATCGTTAATCCCATGTGTTTCGCTATCTACTGCCCCACCGCCCACGTTTTCCCTTCTTCAAGTCTTTTGTGGGATGCCTATCACCGCCATTGCGGGTCCTTGCCTTTCTCAAACTCGAAACCAACAACTCTTGGCCTCAGCAAGCTCCGTCCAAACTAAAGAGCATGGCAGCGTTCTTTCAGCAGCTATCACTGAAATCGACATTCACGGACGTGATCATACTAGCAGTGATTTGGATATGATCCAGCCCTTATTTCGGACAATAACCGTTACCAACCTCAAAGACACAGTCATATCACCAGTAACCAAGAGCAATCAACTCTTGGCCCATTCACCGTCGTCGTCATCTTCACAGTTACCAATGAGCGTATCGACATCAAATAGTCATGGCAGCCAAGCTGAAGCAACACAAGGGAGCTACAACCGATCAAAACTTGGACGAAGTGCCAGTTTAGGGAATATCGAAAGAGTGACAAAGTTCTCAACCCAGCATGACAAAGACGTATTCAATACGCCACTGTCGAATATCTCTCATGTCCAGGAAGTGACATCAAAAGTGACAGCTGTGGGTTCAAGACAGGCGAGAGTAGCTCGAGGAAATTCTGCAACAGCATTTGATATTCATGCAGAAGAGGGGGTGCCAAAATCCTTACACGAGGACGAGGGTGGGCCAGTGACAGATCAAAAGCAACAACTGCTACACTTTGATCCATCATACTACTCGCTGCGCTCTACCGCTGGGAAACCCAACCTTCCAGTTACCTGCTCGAACAAGAGCCTTGATAAGTATGAATATACCATCGTCAGTGTCAGACATTAGTCAGCGTTACTTCAAAGGGTGAATGCCTACTGATTATCTCTTTTTCTTCTCGACATGCTAAATTGTCTGTCTGCTCCCTCCCCCTTACTCTTTCCTTGTGGGACAATTGTTTGTTTATATTGGGTTCAATACTGGTCATGTTGACCTATCCTCCTTCTGTGAAGAAGCGGTCAAAGTTCTGGTCACACATCCGTAGCTCCAACCCCCGTGTCTACCCACTACCCGATAAACACTCAGTACTCATGCAAGCATGAATCCGATGTATCTCCCTCATCGTCCAATTCTGCCTCTTCTAGGACTTCCGTATCGACGTCAGCGACATCCTCTCCTTCCCTTAAAGACGTCAGCACCACCACTAGTTCAGAACATGATGTGGTTTCGGCTGTTGGTAGCTTGGCCATACAAGACTCCACTGACCACACCATCCCTCCAAAGATCACGGTTAAGTTAACTAATGACATCCTCCAACATGAGGATCCAAGATTTCCTCCCCCTCCACCGACGCGGCATGCGCAAGTGCAGACGAAGCAGTCGATCAATATGTCTTGCGTTCACGAAAGCGCCGACCTGTTACACGATAGCACGATAATTCCATCTCAGAAACGACTGTCGAGCCGTCTCTCTTACTTAACCCACGTCGAACAGTATGGCACAGTCGATGATGACGAAGAAGAGGATGAAGACGAAGAGGTATTGGAAATCGAAAATATCAGGATTCCTGCTGGAACTGGATTGCAGCTCTCAGGAGAATCTCAACCTAAAAGCCAGTGTTCAGGAGGTGCTCAAAAATTTAACACTCGGGCACACCTTTGTGAGAACAATTTCCCTACCACTGCCCCAGACTGTCGCCAGCCGTCCATACCCAGGGATAATCTGGTCATGCCTGTAGATCATTCTTCTAATCATACAGCACTCCCAAAGCTATACCGCCGCTTACTTCGCCTGTTCAAACCACCAACAGATTCGTCAGATTCAGGTGATGCTCTACCTTCCGCATTACTACCATCGGCAGTTGATGCCACATCAAAGGGACCTACCCGTGGTCCTTTTGGATTTCCAGCCAATCCATTTGGAGAGAATGGCCCTTTCAGTGTGCGTCGTCGTGCTCCTGCTAACAACACCAGAACCGCCGCCACAAAAGGCATGGCTACTACAATTTCTAGAAAGAGCTCTCATGCCTGCCAGCATGCAACTGTCGTACTTGATAAGACACCGCCTTCAGCATCTATCTCCCAAAAACATCATCCAAATGGAACACTTGGCCTCCGGGCTCGTCTTATGCGGAAGTTGGCGTCCACACCAAATCTCAAGGCCGCAGCGTTCGCGTTGCCCTCGTCGCCCTATCCAATTGTTGCAGGTGAAGGTGGCAAGAGTATCAATCAGCACTCTGTGGAAGCTAGAAATACAAGCAACGGTGGTGAGCGCAACAACGTCAACAACCGCCAGCTGGAAGATCAACAGTATTCCCAAGCGTCTAAGGATGCAATCGCCCTTCAGCAGCCACTACTCACATCTTTTCATCACTGTGAGACATGTCCAGCGGGTCAGCGGATGCTTGCCAGGGCAGAAAGTCGTCGTTACCAGCAGCAACTACGGCCGCGCGCCAAAACGATTCCGCAGTTTCCTGCACCAACGCCAACTCTTCAGTCCAAATACGGTATCCCTAGCCGCGAACTTGGTGCTGGTACCCAAGCCCAAGTAATGCTCTTACGCGTGCGATCAGGGAAACGGTTACGAGATTGGCTCGACACTCACACGGCAGATTCATCTACCATAACTCCGGCGCCCTTGCTATCGTGCCACTCGCAGTCGAGGAGCGAGCCAATATCTAACCTTGAAAATCTACTTCCAATGACACCTGCTTTACTCCAACCAGACTCGTCTACGGAGACTCAACACAACACACTCAAACCTTTTGAACATTCCGGCACTATTACGACGACCACCTCCGAGCACATGACGCAGCAGCAGCGCGAAGCTTATCGTAAAAGCCTCTCCACCAAGTACGGTGGCTTTTCGCAAGCTTCAAACAGATGCAGTTTCAATAGCTCCACGCAGCAACAACACAATGGTGGTACTATTAATGGCGCTATGGAAGGCAACCAGCAACAGCAACAAAAGCACTGTGATGACCTCATATTTGCAATCAAACGGTTCCGGCCACCAAAGACGAGCGAGTCTCACCGGCAGTATCTGAAGAAGATCTGTGCCGAGTTTTGCATATCAACATCGATGGTACATGAAAATGTGATTCGAACCATTGATCTAGTCCGTGATCAGCCAGGCCACGATCTGGAGGAGGAAAAGAAGGACGCAAAGTACGCTGAGAAACACCAGCAGGCTTCTATGAACCAGTTGCTGACTAGAGCAAACAAGAGCAAAAGGCAGACGGCGATTAATTCTGGGAATATCACCGACGGTGAAGACGAGAGTGAATGTGACGACTGCCAGTGCCCAAACTTTGACCTCTATCGACAGCAGCGACGTCATAGGCGGGTTCTAAACAAGGAAAGATCGGCGGTTGGCAAACCGTGGAGAGGGTCCTCCGGCGATGTCGTAGCTGCGCGAGAACTAATACCATCCGCCCACCCTTCACAGCATAATTCCAGGTCTCATCGCCACCATCATCATACTCATAATGTCCACCATTATTATCACCCCTCTCATCCTTCTGGTTATGCCGGAATACACCAACAAAAATTTCTCCAGCTACACCAAAAAATGGAAGAAGAGCAATTCCAGGCAGAAGTCGTTCGACTCAAGCAAGAACAACAATATCAACAGCAACAATCGTCACGAATGTTCATGAAGAAAGCATTTTCTCATGACGAGCGTAAGAACCGGTTCCCAGAATATTGCATGGTGATGGAGTTTGCCGCAGGCGGCGACATGTTTTCGCTTCTGACAAAATCCGAGTCGCCCATCACTTTGAATGAGAAGCACTGTCTATGGCGTCAGCTTATCAATGGAGTTTACTATCTTCACAGTATGGGTGTCGCTGTAAGTGTAGCCTCAGTATATCATTGAAGTCGTATCATGTTGTTTTCGTAGCGTTCATACTTACCCATTTGATACTGCGTCTGTATGAAATAGCACCGCGATCTCAAGCCAGAAAACCTACTGATCGATGCATCTGGTAGAATTCTTAAGATTTCTGACTTTGGCATTGCCAATGTGTTTAAGTCTGTTGGTAATTCTGCAGCTCTGCCATGCCGTGGCATCCTGGGAAGCGGTAATACATACTTCACCACTTCAAAGTAATGACAACAAGTTAATTTAGAGAAAATGTATAGTCGGACATGAACTAACAACCGTTTTCTGCATTTTATATCCTACAGAACCATACATTGCACCTGAAGAATTCTATCAGGATGAATATGATCCACGATTGGTGGACGTCTGGGCATGTGGAATTATCCTCTACGTTATGTATTATTCCGCCATGCCCTGGGCGCGAGCTGACCGCAAAAAGGATGCCCGGTTTGCACGCTACGTTAATGACATCTACAGTTACCGTCGATCCGAGCCACTCCGTCGACAGCAATATGAACGTTACGTAGCCGCTAAGAAGGCCTACGATGCAGCCAGCAGACAATCAAAGCAGCGACACCACTCTCAAGACAGCTCTATGAGAGAAAACTCATATGTCTATGGATCGTCGGCTGAGACTCTGGACAGAAGTATCGATTCGGCATCCGCCGACAGCATCAACCACAGCAAATGCCTTCAACATGCATCTTCTATTGATGACACCAGCTCGGAATATATTTATAACACGTATTCTTATAACCAGTTTTTGGGCGGGCATGAATTCATTGACCGGATCGAACCTCCTGGTTGTAGACGCGTGTTATATGCAATTCTTGAACCCGATTCCCGGCGACGATTGACGATTGATCAGGTACTACAGGATGAATGGGTGCAACAAATCCGTTACTGCACCGATGATCCCGAAAAACAGGAAGAGCAGTGTGCGATGCACCTTAATCTGACGAGGGACGCGAAGGACATGGAAATGATGAAAAAGCAAGGTCGGCTAGCTGACATCTACTTGCGCATGCCTCAGGGTTACCTTCATCACCAACACGCGATCCCCAAAAGGATAAAAGTGTGAGAGCGTTTTATATTACCAACCTTCGACATTTTTTCGAACACTCATCTCTTGTCATTTAACACCTGTTTGCTTGCTACTGCCACGTCTCTATGAATAAAACGGTCACTGTAGATTATCACTAAGCATTGCAATACTTCCATACATATGTTAGGACTATAAAGCGAAAGTTACTTTCATTGTTAGAAGAGATCTGAAACACAGAATCAATATCAGTGGACACAAAAATTCGTTAGCACTGACTTCGTGAGCCGTTCATCTATCGTAGAAGGTGGCCAGAAAATCATTCATTTTATAATAGAATTTTATGTTTTACTTTGGTAAACTATAGAGCTCAGAATGGTCGAGAGACATGCAGACTACAACCTAAAGTTCTCTGCACCTCTGATGCTATTGGTAGCGTCATGCCTAATGCCGTGATCTATTTAGTCTCTGTTTGAACTTTCAAAACGCCGAAATCTTGTAGAAATACATCGTAATGTACCAGGGCATAGCTCCATATAACCACAGCCAGCAGTATAACTCTACCAGGAACCACTTACTGCCCCACCAGAGACCTTTCCAGCAAATATTTCGATCATGTCAAATATGACACAAAGTCTACTACTCAGATTACAACGTTTATAATCAATGTGGTGCTAGCAAGTATTATGATATATAACCTCAAGAATATTCTAAGTAGTCAAATCAACGAGGCATCCTCATTCGACCATACAGCATATATAAATACAAGATTTCTTAGAGTACTTGGACTAAAACGCTGTATGGACGTATATTTTCCATACACTGTACCCTGAATGACACCATCAAGGTTAACGTCAGTCCTAACTGGTTCACTCGATTCTCCCTCACATGTAAAACCCTGCACCGATGCTCAGCGCTCATGAAAATCTGCAGCCGAGAAAAGTAGGGTATTGAGCCTGAGACGCGCGAATTTGATTAACTGCAAGAAACAAGTAAAGAAGAAAGCATCCCTGAACAATTTTCACGGAAGCTGGTTTACTGACTAAAATATTCTGGGCTACATGATCATGTGTTTAGATTCATACCAAACCTCGCCTTTTTCGCGTAGAAAAGAATTGCCGAGAACAATAATGACAGGCGCCAGCTATTTATCGGACCACTGAAACACTGTCTGCTTCCTTACGTTTTTGTATTATATAACAAAAGGCGGTCAATCCAGGAAAATGGAAAGTATGTCGCTGAGAGTTATACATCCAACGGGCCGATCTTCATCATCGACAAGCCACGATCGGTGAGAGTGCGTCCGCACAACGCCGCTCATGATTTGGCCCAGTGAAAACTTTGGTCGACAGCTCAGAGGCCGCCTCAGGTTGTCTTTTGAGCTCTTTAAAAATACCATAACAGGCTTGGTCAGATCCTTAAACCGATCTGGGTTTATACCACGCAAGTCCGCTGCGGACATTTCAGCAACTAATGCCCCAGTTGAATCCACAACAGCAACCGAGCTGGCATGGGAAGACGCCATCAACTGTAGAGCCTTCAGAGCGTGGTCCTGGATGGTGATCGTAACGGGATTGCGCTTCAGTCGATCAATCTCGTCTGGATCGATCGACTCCTGATACTTGAGTGCATGCCCAGCAATTTGGTCAGCATGGATGTCCAGAATGTTGCCGAGTTCGTGGTTATTGGCCAGAAGGTAGCGCACCACGTCGGTCTGCGACAGCAGACGGCCGTTGGGCTGTTGGCGTGGGACTATATCCCCATCGTCAACTTCATCCGTGTTGACTGGTATTTCCTCCAAAACTAAAACTCGATGCACGCGCTGTTTAGTGAACAACTCAATTCTAAGTGAATATAACACACGTGTTGGGCCAGAGTATTTGTTATTGCGAAAAATTCGAGAAGATGGGGCAAGCACACAATTAGTGTAAACATTACTTTTGTCATGCATTCTTATAGCACCTCCTTCTATTGCTCTTTGAAGATTGTGAGAGCACATGTCTTACAGCTGTGTCAAAGGAGTACTTGGAGTACAGGTCCAAAGTTTGGACGAATTTCTAGTCATACCAACAAGAATAGCCACGGGCATGGCAAGGAACTCTTCATTAGGGGATGTCACCGATTCCTCAGTGATGCCTCGTTCCTAAGGCGAGATATCGTCAATAGAGAAGCATATTTAGATAAGTAAACCAAGAAAGAAGTCTATTTCTGAGTAGGTTTTAAAGGTTCTCATTCCGCACACGCGTAAATTGCGACACCACATACCTCCATGGAGGACAAAAGATCATATGCATCAATGATAGCAACATAATCCTTCACATTGTTAAATATCCTATAGACGGGAACGGAGAGAAAATCTACATTGAATGAGGGCGATTAGTGTATGCGTCCCCATGCCAGTGACGTTTTATGATATCAGACCGGTTTTGCTTTGCGCGTCGCCTTTGCAGAGGCATTATCAAGAGAGACAATAGAGAAAGAGAAGTAGATACACGCATTGCTCGTATTTTCTTTGTGTGTATGTTAAGTGAAAGGTGAAAGGCGAATGAAGAAGAAAGAGTGCATATGTCTAAGGGGGGAATGGGCAGAGGCAAAAAAAATAATGGTGGGCAAAACGTACCATGAGCAAGAAGAGTCTCGAAAACTTTTTCCACTGTGGTGCTGACATGAATGTCGACTAGTGGCGACTGGTTAGGCTTGTCTTCCAAGATATCTCCGACAGTCTTCGTGGCAAGAAATGTGAGATGGGACATCATGAAATGATTGGGGTGCCAGGTTGGTGAGGTGGGAAAGTGGGGAACACAAATCTGCAGGTGGGAAAGCTTGGTTTTCTAAGCCATCATACATGGGTAAGGTTAACACACCTGTTTCACGAAGGTGAAAACGAGTCATGCGTCATTCATGCCATCCATTAGAGCGCGCACATCACACCCTTAAATGCAGGCGCAGAGAGCATTGGCAGGGAAGCTAGTGGAAGAACGCTAGAAATGCCCGACCGTTGAGACAAGTCTATGTTCTAAGCTCAACGTCGTTCGCTCATACCACTTGTAGTCCAAGGCTAGTATGTAAGATGGCTGGACTGTTTCCATATTGCTAGCCCATGTGCGAAAACTAACTAGAGGCAGCGAAGGATATCGCCAACTGTGGAGTCACTGCGCCAATCTCTGAAAAGAGGAATTACGTGCCCTCCCTGCACTTCATGTTTTCCAACCAGTAATGTTGCCTACCCAGGCCGCCCAGTGAGGGGTAGGTAGTGAAGGCGTCCAGATTACTTCATTGCAAAGAAAAGGCGCGGAAAGGGTCGCTTTAAGAAATAGGCTTCACAACCTATTGTTGGACCGTTAAGTTGTTGATACAGCATCGCCCATGAACACGGAACCTCTTGATGAAAGTAGAGTGAAACCAAATCTGCATTCATTGTATCCGCCAGGAGCGCATGAAGGTTAGCAGTAGTCATCGCCACCATTTGCCAAGCATAGTTTCTATGGGTTGTGGAACCATACTCTCACGACTTGTCCCTGTGAAGTATCTTCCATGGATCCTTGAATAACCGATGGATGGCAATACTCCCTGATCTAAGAGGGCAATACAGTTTTCAAAAGATTTGAAGTGGTGATTGTGTAGGCACCATTTTCGAGGCAATTTGTGCATTCCATACTGAAGGAGAGCGACTATGCCCCTCTTAACCTTCGCGTAACCCCTGGCTGCCGCGTTAAGCGTAACATATTAGCCCCAAATCTATAGGCATCCCTCCAGCGTGCACACGCACCCAACGACGAACATAAAATTGTCGGGTAGTGAGCGCAAGCTGTTAGTTTAAAAAAAAACTCGTGACAACCGGGCCCTACAGAAAGGCACTTTAAACAAAGGATACGAATGTCTATAGTTTGTCAAACGCTAGATCAAACTCGCCTAGAGACTACTCGCACTGAGAAAGTGAGAAGTAACTTCTGCAAAGCCACACTGACTTTTTTTTTTTAACCTTTTGGACGAGGCTCAAAGAAGCTGTGCCACAAAGCCACTTGTGTATATTACTAGCAATAGGCAAACATTGTTCTTCTCTCCTCTTACTCACATTCGATCCTCATGGGCAGCGAGAACAGAAAACGTGGCTCGCGCGGAAAGAAAAACAAGAAGGCGATCTCTAACCAGGGACACACTAACCTGAATGAGAACCATCATAGCAGCCACAGCTATGATGTAACCAATGCCGTCACTTCTGATCCCGCCGAAGCGCAACGTACCCCTCGGCCTGACCGCAAACAAGAAATCGATGCTGCAGCCATCTTCGGCTTCATTGATCCGGATGTTCAACAGTATTTCAAAGGTGTTGAAAGGACACTTGACGAGGCCGCATTCGAGACCGCTGAAGGTATGACAGCACAGCTTCGTTGTTTACATTAAACATTGTGACTTGACATTTGTTCATGATATTAACCTCTAAAGTGCTATCCTTTCATTAGATCAGCAGCTCTTCCTCGAAAACGTTTTTACCGAGGTCCAAGGCAAGGAACTTGTCCTGGCTACTGATCACTCCTGCTCGCTCATCTTAGAAAAGCTGTTACGAGTCTCGAACGATTTCCAATTGCGTGTGTTCTTTGACAAGTTGAATGGCAACTTTCTCAAGCTTTTCACCCACAGATTTGCGTCTCATGTCTGCCAGACTCTAATTATACTCTGCGCTGATGTTGTCGAACGTGAGGTCAGGAGCAAGGAATCAGGGACTTCAACAGAGTCGGATGCACCCGCCGGGGATGGCGTTCTCCTGAGTGCAGAGGATCTTATTCTTAACATGTGCAGGCAGACTCAGGACGAATTCACGGCATTGATCTCGGACCCCTTTGCATCACATGTTCTTCGAGTCATTATTCATGTTCTTGCCGGTCGAGCAGTAGATGACGGATCCAGTAAAAGCATCGTTCGCAGCAAGAAGTCGGCCAAGTATAATGACGCCAATAATTCCAAGGTCGGCCCAGGCACCAGCCAGCGACCCACCCGACTTGTCCCACCCCAATTCAAAGAAATGCTCCACTCGATCACCGAGTCGATGACATCAGGTCTGTCCGCGACAATTGTCCGTTCGCTGGCTGTCCACCAGATTGCCAACCCAGTTTTGCAACTTTTATTGGAAGTCCAGGCGAAGGACGATATTGCCGGCAAGGATGCGCTCGTGGACAAGCTGTTGATGGATATTACTCAGGACGAGCAGCCAGGACAGAAAAACGACGATCGCGATGCATACGTTGAGACATTGTTGCGCGATCAGGTTGGCTCACATTTGCTCGAGACGATTGTCCGCATCGCATCTCCGGATTTGTTCCAAAAGTTTTACACAACCTATTTCCGCGGTCGCCTTAGCAAGTTGTCGTTTCACCCAATTGCCAACTATGTCATCCAGCAGTTCTTTGTCAGCGTAAAGAATGCAATCCAGCTCGAAATGATGGCTGAAGAGGTTCTGCCATCCTTTGAGGAGCTCCTGAAGTTTGGTCGCCCTGGTGTTATTCGTGCCGTTGTTGAGGCAGCCAAGAATGTTGGTGCTTGCCATAAACAAGTCATCAAAGGCCTCTGCACTGCTTTCCACACTACTGGCCCTTCGGAGCGCAAGGAATTCATCAACGTTGTTCTGAATATGGAAACATACGAACGGTTCAAGGCACGGGAAGAAAATATGGAGGAGAAAAAGCCAGCTTTCCACCCTCAAGGAGCAGTTATTTTGCAGTTATTGCTGCAGTATCCTGAAGAGTACAACAAGATTGTTACAGACAGCTTCTTTGCTCAGAGTGAGGAGCGTGTGTTTGCTTGGACAACCGACAGCTCTGGTTCGCATGTCATCGAGGCCTTTTTGACTTCGCCTACAGTCAACCTTAAGATCAAGAAGAAGATTCTAAAATCATTCCTTGGCAAGTATCACATCATGGCACTCGACAAATATGGTGGCCACACAGTAGACAAGTGCTGGGCGGTATCGGACATTGACATGAAAGAGAAGATCGCCACAGAGTTACTACAGCACGAGCACACACTGTCACAGAGTTTCTACGGCAAGTTCATCCTGCGCAACTGCAAGATTGATCAGTTCAAGCGTAAGAAGGCAGATTGGCTTGAAAGAGAGAAGGGCATTGAACGCAAGAGAGACATGTTTAAAGAAATTTTGGGAGATGCTATCCATGCGACAACCATGGGTAAGCAAGAGGCAGGAGACGTGCCAAAGGATCTACCAGCACCCAATCCAAAGATGGCTGACCTTGGATTTGGAGGTGGCATTGCCAGTGTCAAAACGACTACCGAAAAGAAAAAGAAGTCCAAAAAGGCATCTCAAGATATGGATAAGGTATTTCATCTATACGATTATTCATGGCGACCAATGGAAAAAGAATTGTACACCAATTTACTTATTGATCTTGTTATACCTTGCATAGCTTCTCATCACAAGCGCTGACGACGAAGGAAAGGAAAGAGAAA
Organism: Actinomortierella wolfii; assembly: GCA_016098105.1. Lineage (NCBI taxonomy): Eukaryota > Fungi > Mortierellomycota > Mortierellomycetes > Mortierellales > Mortierellaceae > Actinomortierella > Actinomortierella wolfii. The sequence goes on from JAAAIY010000242.1 coordinate 39,200, forward strand.
AGTACAAATCGGACGAAATCGATAAACTTTTCAAGAAGCGCAAGGCCAGCAGCGGCGTTAGCGACAAGGCAAAAGATGACTCCGAAGAGATGTTGGAAGCAGGAGAGCAGACCGAGTCGCCAAAGAAGAAAAAGAAGGTCAGCAAGGATGTGGCCCAAGTCCTTGAGGCCATTGACGCGACCAAGAAGAAAAAAGGAAAATCGGATAAAAATGACAAGAAGGCAGAAAAGGCGAGCAAAAAGCGGAAGTTCATGTCTTAGATTGTACTGGTTTCTATCGCATATATCAATGTACACTACTCTCCTCAAACTGGCAATGTTGCTCATATATATGTATAAACAAATGTCAAAATAATGGTATGTTCATCGGCCAGAATTGATAGAAGTCTCCATTGCTCTAGTATGGAAGGCGTTGGTCAATCCATACAGGTCATAACGACGCGTCCTTTCCACTCTGCTCTTGCGCAGCAGCTTCAGTGGCCAACTTTTCGGTCTTTGGAAGCCATTGGATGGGATTCTTGTTAAGATACGGCCATGCGGGAATTACGAGCTATAAAACATTGTTGTTGCGAGGATAGTACACGTTAATTATGACGAGATTCTATGTTTGACAATGGATATGATAGCCACCAATGCTAGGCAACTTACTGCTCCTGCAACAATCACTCCTGCAGTAAAAGTATATATGGCCACTCGTATGTCTTGAAGGAAAATACCAATCAAGAAGCCGATAACCTGAGGTCAAAAAAATAAGAGAAATAAGCCTTCAGTTCTCCTAAGTGTAGGAAGCACATGCTTCATCTGAGGAATGGTCATACGTACACTGAATGCAGAGACGACACTCTGTGTAATTCGTTCGGCGCGCTGCTGGCCTGAAAAGTCCTATGAACATCCCCCCAAAAAAGATATTGCATGGTGTGTAAGAATTACATGAACCTCTCCACCCAGGTATAATGATGCATTTCCATTTGGCCATGCACATTTCCTTTCTGATGATCTGAGAAAAGAATATAGCTTACAATGTGGTACTCGAGCATCGTTGGCAGTATAAGAGTAGGGTTAATGAAGGTTGTTCATTTGAGTTTTTTCACAATCGAAGCGCTCCACGTCACGTTGTGGAGTAACACCGATTTCCCCCTTCCCCTGTAACATCGACATTTCAACTGCCTGCTCCTCCACCTCTGCCTTTGTGCGAAATCAATCTTCTCTTCCTCTTTCACTTTTCTCTCTCTTCTCTTTTGCCCCCTCCCGTATAGGATCCTTTGAAGGCACTGTGATCCATCCACAAAACAGCCTTCACAATTGGTGCCTGAGAATCCAGTTTTTCTCCCCCTCGTCTCACCTCATTGACACCCTTTACTCCCACTCGTCTACACGGTTATACCATACTCCAACCATGTCGACGTCGCTGCTTCTTGAAATGTTGCGGCGTGCGCAACTAGAACATTTCTACCCAAGGTAGGATGCACACGCCGTTATCAACATTCATCGACCCTACGTTCCTCTCCCCTCTCGTCTTGAAGCTTCTCAATTGTGCCAGCCTAAAGTTGCCACCGTAGTCTTCACAGACCCCCCCCCTTTGGCAAAGGAAGAAAGAGAAGCACCATTTTTGTGCTTCCTTTATACACAACACGAATCTATCCAGGAACAAGCGACCTCTCTTTCTCCAACAATTCTTGCCTCTATGACTTGAAGCGCTTGTTTGGCGATGAAGATGATACCCCTTCTCAATCGATATTATGTTCTCTTGCTACAATAGCTTCTCCACCCGCGGCATCACTCAGCTCGATAACCTTGTCCAGGTACAGCGAGCTAACCTACTTGGTTGGGGATGCAGTCGGCATTTCCGCCTGCACGTTCTGAACTTTCGCAAGATGTTATGCTTGAATCTAGTCAAGTACTGAGAATGGAGGATACCATCCTCTATGCTAACCTTTACACGCTCTCGCCCTCCTTTTTTTCGAAATAGCTATCAATGCAGGACTACAACTCGCTGGGAGTTACCAGTATGGAAGACCGCAGGAGACTCTTTCAACTAATTCAGACCATTAAATCGGAGTACCCTGATATCTGTGGTATCTCCTCCACCACACCAGGATCGTCATCATTGTCGTCCCACTCTCCTGGATCTTCCGTTTCCCATACCACATCCATAGGTACCGGGCATGGCATGTCCGTTGATAGTAACCTGTCGAATGCAGGCTATGGGATGGCAGGTATCCCTCGTGGATACTCTACCCAACCTACCAGCGATACTAGTGTCCGTTCGTCTGACGCCCGCCTCTCCATGGGCCGTCGGGCTGGAACAGCGGTTGCTCACACCTTGAATAACTCTGCGAACATGGGACACACACGAACTATGTCCAACTCTATTCCACAACATCAGCAGCAGCATTACTCACAGCAGATACAGTATCAGCAACAACAGCAGGAACAACAACGGCTTCAATTGCAGCAACAACAGCAGCAGCACAGCGACCTCCGCAACTTCAAAGAGGTCTCGGATGATGAAGAAGAGCTAATCCCGATACACGAATCCAGGCAGCGGAGCTTGGATGCTTACTCGATCCCTACTGGAATGAACCGTAGCCACAACAAAGGAGGAGTGGCACGAAATACAGGTGCGGAGTACCTTCCCAGCGAACTGACAGCCAAAATTCGTGTATGCGTTCGGAAGCGTCCTCTCAACAGTAAAGAAATCAGCAAGGGCGAGAAGGACATGGCACATGTTACTGGTCGCCAACTCGCTGTAGATGAACCGAAGTATGTACAGGCATGTAACGATATACCGATGATGATTGCATGGATCTAGACGTTATATTTATCAATATTCTCCTCCATCAAATAGAGTGAGAGTCGATATGACTAAGTATATTGAACGACACAACTTCGTGTTTGACGAAGTCTTTGATTCTGACGCCACGAACGAGGATGTATGTTGGCTCCCCTCATGCGTTGCTCATTAATGGAAGCTGGCCCATAAAAAACACAGCGTTACTTAATGATCTCTCAATTCTTCTTCGTAGGTCTACCGCCGCACTGCATTACCTCTTGTCCAGTACCTTTTCGAAGGAGGCAAGGCGACTTGTTTTGCTTAGTAAGATTTCGGCCTCTAGTATCCTGTGGTGAATAACGTATTATATGCGAAACAATTGCTAACATTAGCATCCCACATAGTGGTCAAACAGGATCTGGAAAGACGTACACAATGCTGGACGAAAAGCAAGGTAATTGGGATAGCAGTAACGATATCGGTTGACGGGCAAAAACTCATATTAGCGATTAACAAGCTTGGAATATTTTGCTTTCGCCTCTAGGTCTCTATGTTCTTGCTGCTCGGGATATATTTGCATTGCTGAAGAAGCCCGAATACCAGCATCTTGCGGCTCACATCGGGTTTTATGAAATTTATCAAGGACATCTGTACGACCTCTTGAACCGCCGCAAGAGACTGCATGCTCGTGAGGACGGCAAAAACAACGTTGTCATCAATGGGCTCAAGGAGTACGAAATTCAGAATGTGCAGGGGTTGATGCAAGTCTTTGAATACGGCAACAACGCGCGTAGTACAGGTAGTACCAATGCCAATGCCGACTCCTCCCGGTCGCATGCCATTATGCAAGTTGTATTAAGGGACCGACGCACTAAGTCTGTCGAAGGCAAGCTCAGTTTTATCGATTTGGCGGGCAGTGAGCGTGGTGCTGATCGTGGTGAGACGGACGCCAAGACTCGCCTCGAAGGCGCTGAGATCAACAAAAGTTTACTCGCGCTCAAGGAGTGCATCCGAGCCTTGGATCAAGATAAAAAACACACTCCATTCCGTCAGAGCAAACTGACTCAGGTTCTTAAGGATTCATTTGTCGGCAACTCACGCACTTGTATGGTCGCCACCATCTCCCCCAATAACTCCAACAGCGAACATACCCTAAACACTCTGAGATACGCTGATCGGTAAGCCCTCTGATGAAGTATGATTTGCTTTCCCAGATTCATCCTCACCTTTCCCATATCATGTTAACACAATCTTTGATCTCTCCACATGTTCAAATTAATCGCTTTAGCGTCAAGGAATTGAAGGCAGATGGAGGAGGTCGACCATTATTACAAGGCCAGGATGTAGCCCAAGATGAATTCATGGATGAAGAAGCCTACGATAACGACGACCTTGCAAATGTGGGTGATGGCTATGATGACGCTTCACTTTCTTCGGATGGCGAGAATTATGGCGATGTAACGATCGACCTGCTTGAGGATGAAGAATTCCCGGACGTGCTTGACCGTGAAGAGATGGTCCATCATGCACTTGCTGCCAACACATATGAGCATGAGCTTGAGGACACAACAATGCGACGCGCATCACTTCAAGCCCAGCAGCAAGCTCAGTACCAGCAACAGCAACATACTGTGAAGGCACGCAAGTCTGAGGTATTCAGCAGGCTGCCAATGCCACGGTCACTCCAGCAAGGCCAATCTGGTGTACCACAACCTCAGCAACAGCAGCAGTTGGCTCAAGCAGGCGGGTCTGGCACATCGCCAACTCTCGCATATGCCCATGTAAACGGGCCCTCAAGGCGATACTCGTTTTCCAGCATTGGCCGATCCAACTCTACTAACAACGCTTCATCGGCAGCTGTTCCAGGCGGTCTAAGTGGCGCCAGACGGAGTCCTGACTCAACTACCGCGGGTAACGACGAGAGCATGAGTCCAGCATCAAGCCCAGCATTGGCACACCCTCAGCTCCAGAGTACTGGAGTAAACAACAGCAACATCACAAACAATAAGGCTTCACGACACCCATCTATCAATACGAAGCACGGACATTCGGGTTCCATGTCATCCGCCCCTAATAGCGCTGGTGTAGCCAATCTTGCGCAGAATGGCGAACCTACGGCAGCGCAGCCCGGCTTCTACGCACATGGTTACCATTTAGGCGAGGTAACACAAAGTCCAACATCGCCCAAAATCGCCACTGGGGAACGGATGGGAGGTATTCCTGGCCGCAACTCCATCTCAAGCACAACGTCATCGGCATCTGTGTCAACAGTACCGGCACCGAACGCACCATTGGCAAGCAGCAGCGGAACGGGAGGGGCGTCGATGAATTGGACTCCGGCCGAGATGGACGAATTTGTGCGCGAGCACCGTAAACAGATGCGAGATTTGGGCGAGTGGGCTAAACGAGAAACCAAACTCTTGGCGACTGTAACGTTGGGTATGTCCTCTGCGGCGCATGCACAGCACTCCGGCTTTGCGAACAGTCGTGAATCATTTTTGTTTTACCTCAACGAGCTGGATGCTATTCTGGATGATAAGCTTATTAGCATTGTGGATTTGTCGCGCAGGATTAAGGCCTTGCGGCAACAGACGTGAAAGAGTACTATAGATTCCATCGGATGGATTCAATAAAAATTGTGAAAGTTTACTGTGGTGTTCAATCGTGATCTTATGTTGATGACTTTTCTCGACAATACTTACAGCCAGTTGAAAATACTGCAAAGTGATAGCCTATTGTATTGATTACCTGTGTTGATCCACAATGGCGTATCGTACCCAGCTATCTGGCAGCAAATTTTATTCAAAGGACGTGAGCTAACCATTAATATCTTAACTCAAATATGGTCTTCTCATGCTTCAACAAAAGCGCACATCTTTTTTGGGCATCCCATCGTCCAACTCGTGCAAAAAATTCAGATGCAGTTCCGTCTAAATATCTCTCATACACTGATACACTTTGTCCATAATGATTGCAAGTATTGGATCGTCATTGTATAGATGCTGCTTCATGTATTACCAGCATGCACTTTACAAAAGTAGTAATCATCCTGTGAGTTGGCTAGTAGTGCTTTTTTTTTTAATAAGGTAAACTGAAACTGTCGAGTGTGTTCAATTCCATTCGATTACACACGAGTATTTTGGGCTTGAGTCTGAGCCTTGACTCCATTTTGTCAGTTCAAACATGACTCGAGTCATGCAGAAATTGATTAAGGATAAGTTGCCGAACAACTCAGGTTACTTCAGTTATTCCATGTCAAGAACTAGTAATAGCAACACTCAACTGTTGAGAAACTACAATTGGTTGACCGAACTGAGGACCCAGTGACTCGAAACTCGTCCAAAATTCGATGTGTATGCACTATGATTTTGTGAGACTAAAGATAGAATCTTTGCTTTTTCACACCTTGTAACGAAAACGCAACTTGAAGATATGGCTAGGGTATACATTTTGCACCTGGGGACTTTGCCTATAAGAAACTTTTTTTTCTTTTTACGAGGTACAAACTATGTTGTACTCATTGGTTCTTTTCTCTAAGCCGGTCACCCATGTATTTCCGGATTGGCGATTTATTTTGTTTGCCTAAGAAAAAAAAAGATGTTACTACAATAAAGAGAATCAGAGTCTTGTCCCATTGACATGATTTTACAGTGTAAATCATGTATCGACAAGAGAAACCAGAATTACTCACATAGGAGTCCCAAAAAGTATGCTTAGGCACGGTCGCCATTGCACCGTAAACTATAGTAACTGTTTTTCTGTTATTTCTTAAAAGTAAACAACTTCTATCTTGTACCGAGGAAGGGAACCAGAATTGCTGTGCCATTTCTTTACGGTGCTCATCTACCTTTGAACCACTGAAGAAAGATCTAAGCTTTGGCCAAACGCAAATCGCCAAGCCCGAAATGGGTGGCCGGCTATGAAAAAAGACCACTTGCACTGTTATCTGCCACGGACACATAGACCCACTGGACCCCCTTCGTTATTCATGTACTATAGTGCAGATTTTTTTTTCTTGTATCCCTCCCTCCGTTGTGTATTCTAGACTCTTTATAATCCCTTCATATCGTTTCTGGGTCACACTCCACCCTTTGTTCCATAGTTAGATAGTTTCTCTCTATTGTGCAACGGGTGGCCGTG